>JARHVA010003175.1:0-57500 GCA_037957365.1 Torreya grandis
TAAAAATTGAGTAGTATCCTTAAAAAATCATATGCCAAGAGAGTGGTTTTGGGTGGAAGGGCTGAAAAATACTATGAATCCAATGCCAAGGATATTGATCTTTGGGACAAGTAAAATAGAGGTGTTTAAAAGACTCTATTCTAGAACATATAGGACACTTCATTTGAGTAATTATGATATTTAAAAGGTGCTCTTTGAGTGGAAGGTCTTGATATACAAGATTCCAAAGAAAGTGAGTGAGCTTGGTCTTGTTTTAACATTTAAAATTATGTTAAGTTTGTCAATCCAAGACATGTGTTAGGAATTTAGATTTCAAAACCTATTAAAATTATTAAAATCCAAGAATTTTTGCTCATGATGGTGTATTTTTATTATGGGTTACAAATTAAGGGACTCCTACCCACATAGTCAAGTTACTCTTACTTTATCTCAAAATATACACACTCACACAATGAAACAAAATCATTAAAATTTATATTACTATACCAAACAAAGTTATATATATATATATATAATATATATATATATATATATATATATATATATTCTCTGAAACAAATGTTATGATTGAACTACTACATGAAAGATTTGATATGACAATGATGGAATCCTCATAAATGCAGCAAGGATATCAAGAATATAAGTCCTGATGCTTATTGTTAGCTCCCTTAGTAAATACATTTTTTATGAGTGTTTATAATTTTTCATCCCCATTTTATAATGAACATGGACACCTCTACTTATAGGCCTTAGAACTAGTTGGTGGGATGATTCATGCCCATTCATGTAACTACCAATAACTAACAATTAAAGTGTCATATACCTAATCAGATCCAAGCTGAATAGGTATTCTAGTATTATTATTGATCCCCATTCAGTCAAGTCACATAAATACAAACTAAATAATTTAGATAAATACACATGCATTATGTTTCCAAACTCCTACCTAGTGTGCTAATGTGTTTCATATGTATATGATTAGATAGTTATGCAACCTTGTCATATTTCTATGTGGAACCTAGTCAATCAATTGAGTTATGGATTTAGTATTCCTTTATAGGTTCCACACATATATTCACATGATTTTTGTTGAATTTTAATTGCTTTATGTTGTTTAGAGGATTTATTTGATATTTGAGGGGACACACAACATGATAAACCAAGTTGCATGTAGGATCATGTACCTAAATGACTTTATTTAGAAGATTATCATCTAAATTTATATTATCATGCATGAAGCTCTTGATTAAAATTAGAATTATCCAACCAAGGTGATTCAAGATGGTTTTTTTCTTGGGATGATCCTATGTCAGACACCTTAGGTAATTGAAATGTGGAGTTCCCAAATCAAAAAGTTAAAAATTGTGAGATCATGGTTCACATTAACCAATCTCTATGAGGTCCAAACCATGATGCATCTTATAATGCATTATTATTCCTCTTAACTAAGTATTTTTTGTATTCATTACTGCACATCTTCTTCACCACCCTAGAGTCCAAAATGACCTCTATTTATTTTATCTATTTTTAAGTTAATTGTGTTTTCTAATTAGGCACTAATGCCTCTATCTCTTCCTCCATATCAGCTTCTCCTTTCAACCCATGAAAATCATATCTATATACCACATTGAATATGGGTGATTTATCCATTATTTTTGATAGCATTATTTCATATGATTTTTTTGAAATCTTGTGAAACAATATACATGGGTCCTATTTTCTTTAGTTTCAACCTATTCTAGGTACCATGATAAAATATCTCTTTGTAAAAATATACCAATACTAAGTACCCTTCCAATAAATCTTTTCTAGTGTGCATTTTAATTTTATATTTATTATAACATAAGATAAAGTTTTTGAGTTTTTTATTTCTCTTATTTATGAAATTTATGAATTTATTTTATGTAATATTATCTCTTTGTGCTTATTCCATATACTTCACTTAACTTTCTCAACTCAAAATTTCCTCTGGGATTGACCCTAAAAAAAATCTAGAAGGGTGTTTTACCACTGATATTTTTTATATAATTATTTTACATGAAATATTATTGCATCAATATAATATTCCAATGTGTCATTTTATCTCCCAATAGACATCTCAACAAATTTCCAAGACTTTGGTTGATAACCTTGGTCTACCCTTCATTTGTGGATAGTATGTGGAATTGAAGTGTAAGTTTGTTAATAAACGTCCAAATTTTGTACAAAAAATGGCCTAACAAATTGGTTTATTTTTCCAACATTATGTTGTTTGTAAATCCATGTAGCTGCACTACCTCTTTGAAGAATATATTGGTCACAATTTTTGCATTACTGACCTTCTTATAGGTAATGAAATGTGCCATCTTAAAGAATCAATCCACCAAAAAATTTAGATTAATTTACCTTTAAATTATTGATAATCCAAGTGAAAAATATATGATAATATCCTCCCATGATATTATGTAATGGTGAAGGGTTGGTAAAACCTCCTCTTCTGATTTCTCCCTTTTGCCAATAAAAACCTTGACACTTGCAAATATCTACACACATTTTTTCCTATTTATTAAATTATACATTTATAGGTATATTTCACTATAAATCTTAAATATAGTAATTTTTTATGATACTTAAAATATGGTTCTTTATTATGCATTCCGATGTAATTCCCTCTTTGTAACAAGTTTATACTCTTATTATTCTAGATTGTTACAAGTAGACAATGAAAAGGGACTTATAGAACTTGTCAAATAGGTCTATTCATCTTATTCAATGTGTATAAATACATAATATATATTATACAATGAAATTATTATATTAGTGAATATGTTTCAATCTTGTTTAGTTAAAAATAAAGGCTTTTCCCCAATCTCTATGTTTAGTTCTTTCAAAAGACATAATATCCTTGAAATTTTGGACTTGTATATGGACATGTAGGTTTGAATTTTGACAATATTATACAAATTATAACTCAAATAATCATTTTAATAATACATTACATACATTCACTTGTCACATAAGATGAGAAACTAATTCTACACTTTCTATAACTTGGATTTCTCAAGGAAATTCACATAAACTATCCATTAACTCTATTTTGTATTGTCTATGCGTCTAAAACTATATAGTCACAATCATTCCATCCTATGGATATTTGAAATATATGAATTTTTTTAAAAAAATACTAAATATTTTATATCATCATCCTAAAAAGTTTCAAATCTTGTTACTCATACTTATTTGAGTTATGTTCTCCTTTCTAACTATTAAAATGGGGTTTCTAGCTTCTTAAAAAGATTGAAAATAAGGGAAACATGGATACGTATTTTATTAGTTGATAAATTATTATATAACCACCTGTAATATTTAAAATCCATATTTACACTATTATATAATTCCTTATTCTCTTTTAGTGTTACATCTTAGGTTATAGACAATTTGATCCTCAAACACTTATTTTAGACATAATTATATAGGCATGTTGGTACTGCATGTATCATAAATTCATTTTTTAAATCTCTCTCTAATGTTTAAAACAATTAGTATTAGTCCTTTATAATTTATGTCCACTTTTGTACTCTCAAATAGGGCTTCAATAACAATACACAAACCTGTTGATTGGAATTTTGAAATTTTATCCCTCTATAGGATATTATAATTAAACAAACATATTTAATTCCATAAATTACAGTCAATTATTTTATTTTATGAATTTTAATATCATTTTATTTTTAAAAACTCAAGATATGATTGTTTTTGTTCTCTAAAACTCTAAACTATGGTTTATAGGATTATCAAAGGGTCAAGAGCACTATTTTTAGGCCAAATTAAGTCTTAGTATATATTAAAGGTTATTTTTAAAATATAAATACTAATAAATTTAAACATTATCTTATAAATAAATTATAATCTTTGAACATGGTTAAAAATGAAAGAAACGTCCTTTTCATAACATTTAAATCCTTGACTATAGGATAGTAAAAAAAAATACAATTCCTTGTTTGAATACTTACTAAATAATATTACAATATTTACATTAGATGATAATATATATTTAATAGTATAACACATATTTTATCAATATCAAACAAGGTATACATTCATAAAATTAAATAAACTATCTTGACGACATGCCTCTGTTCTATCTTGACAGGCCTACAACTTAAAAAATAAGATAACAAATAAAACAGGGATTTAAAGAAATTTTGAACACTTAAATATTCATGATATAAATTGATATATTACACATAAAACACTTTTGAGTCTTAATTTATTCATATTCCAAAAATCTATTACATAAGAGTACTTTTAATCTCCTACAAATCTTCACAAACCTATAAACCTACCATCAACTTTCTCACTCGACCTCTATAAATACATTAAAATTATGCTTTTATAATTTATTTAGTTAATAAATATGTGGTATTAATAATTACATCTTTAAATAATAATCCTAAATTTTTTAAATTCTTTTTCAATACCAAAAATCTTTTAACAATTCAAGACTTAACTCAACACATGCTAAATTTGACCATCATCCTATGCTAGAGGTATTTAGATAGGTTCTAGGATGGATTTACATTAAATTGAGAATAATAATACATATTACACATATTAATATAATATATAAATCCTTTAAAAATATATTAACACACCAAAACCCTTACAACCAATTTAAATATTTGAATTCCTAGTTTTGGAGGGAAAACTCAAATCAACTATAAAGACCACAATTTATTTTACATGAATTAAGGATTAAAACACATAATTATATAAATTAAAATATATTAAACACTCTAAAATTATTAATCCATTATATAATGAATCAATATCAAGCTTCTTATTGACCACATATTGTACTTTAAACCTTCTAAGTTAATTTAGTGACCTGTCAACAATATTTACATTGTTTTTGGTGTTGTTCCTACATCACACTCCCCGAGTGGGAAAATAAATTTGAGGTTATACTCAAGATTAAATTTATTATTTATATTTATTTATTTTCTTCCATTTTATCAGCACATCCTTTTCTTCTCTTGCACCACTTTTAGTTATTCTATCTTTTTCATGCTTCAGGAGCCTAATTGGCTCAATTTTTTGCTTTCACCTTCATTCATACCTACACATCCAAGATTGAAATCATAATTAGTTTAAAAAAATTGAGACATCATTATCTCTCAATAATTTTTGTCATTATTTTCACTCTTTTTAATCTTAATTAATTCTTCTTCATCTTTAACTGATAGTTTAACATCTTCTTTGTTGTATAATAGCCTTAGTACTATAATGCTTTAGTATCTTCTTATTTAAAACTCTTATCTTCATTCCATTCATCATTGTATTCGTTTAATAGATTAAATATATCAAAATTTGTGTTCTTGATGTCTTCCTCTCTCCTATGAGGTCCAAAATAATCTAATCCTTTAATTATTTTCCTCTATATCATCTCTTCTTCTTCACTATACTCTTATAATATCTAATTAACTTGTAAACCCACATGCATAAAAGAAACATTATAAATAAAAGGTTGAGGCCATATAAAATATTCAAGTGATTATTTTTTATCTCTAATCTTGAAATTATCATGTCCTCAATGAGACATTATTCTTCTTTCGATTCTTTCTTCTTATTCTCTTAAGATCAATCCTTCTTCTAGATAAAAAAATATTATCTTCTCATGATCTAATGGAATTTTTCATGAGTATCATATCCTTGTTAGTATTATAGATAGAATTTTTAAATTACATTGGTTGATCATAGGGATAATAAACTGTGTCCAAGAACTTCTTTGTATATTTACAAGTCATGGATGGTGAACTCCCAAGTCAATTTGTAAAACTCGTAAGGGAAGCCATCGAGGCTAGGGGACTTATCATTACTCATCCAATTTAAAGCCTTTATAAGATCCTGAAAGATGAGTGGGGGTATCACATAGCTAATAATCTAAAGGATTTAAATTTAAAGGCTTGAGGAAATTTTGAAAAGTGTGAGAACTCTCAACTGTAAAGGGTTTCACATGGAAAACCTACTAGTAATGATCTAGAAAGACTAAGGAGATATCAGCCTAAGAGGTGATAGGGGGTTTAAGCCACTTATATGGATTTAATTTTCATATTATCCTACTTGAATTTCATAGAATTAAAGATCTCCTTAGAATATTTATCACTAATTTTAATACAATGTAACCATGATCAAGTTGGGCACCTCTAAATGCATGACAATCTACCACCATAAGGTGGTGTTTGAGGGAGGTATCCAACCTTTGAAGTTGCATATTAAAATGATATATATCAATGGAAAAAGATACCCATTTTAATTATTTGAGTGTAGCTTCCTCTAATAACTTTAAAATTCTATCAACAAGTTTTTCCATGGTGGTAGAGGAAGGAAGTGGTTCACAAAATAGATTCTTTTCACCGCTCAATATAGTTGGTGGTGTATGGGGTTTGTGGGGCTAGGTCTCAGATAAGTGGATGATTTAAATGGTGCCAATATAACTCAACATAGAATTGTTGAGAAATAATTTATTATGTCTCACCTTTTACTACCCATAGGTCCATTCTAATTTGTAGGATTATGGGTGAGTGGTTTGATAAGACAATATCATAGTGGATGTTGACAAGCTAGCCATCAATATTAGAGAAAGGAAAAATATTTTATTATAATAGTATATATAAATTTAACTATTTAAAAATGTGATGATCCCTAGTATGGTATTTGGACCATATAAACCAAGATGTGTGATTATGATGCAGTGTATATACCAATAAATCACATTCATCCTTGATTCTTAACTCAACTACCTTTGACAATGACTTTTACACTTACCCTTCAAGTAATGGTTTAAGGTTTACCTTTGTTTATTATTATTAAAAATTAATTTGAACTTGATTTATAATGGTTTGAACTTGATTTATAATGTTTTCATCACCATCAGTTACCTTTCAACAATTCTTTCACAACTTCCCTCTATCATGTCTAATCTCTTTTCTCAACTTTACACGTTCTTATCATTAGCCTTATTCAAAAAGTGACCATCCTCCAAGAGATAGAATCTCACTTATGATATTATTTTTCATTTTTTTTTTCTAATTATGATCTATTATACCTCCTTGACCATCCTAAACTTCTCAAGACACACAATTCCATCTTTTGCACATTTCTAACCACTCCTCATACAACTTTTGTAGCCCTTCTTTGCTCCAAATCCTTTATATACACATAGGTACAGGTGTACCCTAAAAAATAATGGACTATTACAAATACCCTTTTACACTAACTTCATAATCACCAATTTTATAACCCTATCTCTACACTTTAACCACTTTTATTCATAGATCTTTTCTCACTATTTTATTGAAATAGGTTTTTGTTAACCCTATTTGCACATGTTTGCTTCAATACCACAATAAAAGTACTAAACATATTTTAAAACCATTAAAATAATTTTTCACACTAGAAACCATAGCTCCATAAAAAAAATTATGAGTTTTTAATAATTAGATTAAGAGATAATCAATGAACCTTATTTAGGGTTTTTCCATTCCCTATCTCAGCTGAGAGGTTTCAAAAATCCACTGTATGATTTACATTATATTTCAAAATTTCAAAATTGTTTTTATAGGTATATATAGACCTTGATAAACTTTATAAACAATTATCTACACCTTTTTATTCCACTTTTACCTTTCTACATCTAAAACCCACTTGACTATATGATGAAATATCTCACTATAGGTCAGTTCTCGATTATGAAAACCTATGACACATTATTGATCAAATTAAATGTTATAAAAATATTTAAAGGATTAAAATCACTTAATAAACATTTTTTATCACTATAACTCATTTTTGTATCATATCCCCTCCAAGAATCTAATGTATAATCACTTACATGGGCTCTGCTATAAGAAATAGGGTTTTCATCAATAGTTTTAAACTCACCTTCATTATTATAATATTTTTTTGAGTTTATACCTTCCATAGTGTGAAACACATATATTATGATTTTAAACATCATTCCAAACTAAATCACAACACTTTATGTATAAAAATAATAACTCAGTCTCAATCTCAGAACAAACCAAGAAAAAGGGGTTTGTATTTGTATAAGTTTGATTACCAAAGATTATTTTATCATTTATTATCTTTATTCCCTCAATACAAATTAATAAATTATTAAATAACACATATAACCATTTCCAAATTTCATTTAATGTCTAACACATAAAACATTGTCTACAACACCAACAACAAGGTCTACAGTTTGAAGACAAGATTGACAGGGTTCACCATATTCTCTTTCTTCCAAAGTTCCTTTTTAAACAAAAATTTATTAGCTTCCATTCACACTGGAAATAAATTTTTAGATTCCAATATTTCATTCACAAATCACATTTATTTTTCAAAAAAAATAACAATGACCTTTAAATATAGGTCTATACTCTTCCATCTATCAACAAAATAGGGGTTACCAAAATCTTCATCATTTCTTTATTCTATATCATTATTGTCAATATATTTCCATCCTCTACACTCTGATGGAATCAAAAACTTCTAACATAAAACTATCTTTTTTGTTTTCTATATCAACTTCAATAAGGTGTGTAACTACTTTGTGGTCAGCGTTTCCACATAGAGATTACTTTATAAAGATAGCATTATAAGTTGATTTCACTATATGACATATCTATCCCCATGATATTGGATTCATTACACTTCATGAACATCTATATGGTATATAACCTCTATACATGCTAAAAAAATACTTCCATCTTTCCTAATACACAAAAGTTCTTGGAAGAAGGCTTACAAGATTTAAATATACTTTTGGAAAGAAAAGAAAAATTCAAATTTTATGCACTACAAGACTACCTAAAATCCATAAATTGACTTCTTAAGACCTTTATTACCTATCAAAACACCTAATATACTTCCAAGAAACAAAAATGAAATCATTTTGGGATCCTAAAAGGATGCCTCTACATCAGATTAAATGTCTATCTCTAGAGGAGAGGGTTCACCATCCCCTATTTATTTTTGATATAGTACTAATCCTCAAGCTCATCAACAAACCAATTCATGGGGAGGGACCTAGATTTTTTTGAGGGGTGTTTAATCATATAAGAATATCTACACACTAGCCAAATATAGGAGGTAACCCATCTACCAAATATCACCAAAATAGCGAGTGGTTAGGGACATCATTAGGATCATAGATGTTGAGGATGCCTAAAGACTAGCCATCAATGTCAAAAATAATCCAAATTACCTGATGTGAGGGGTCCTACCCTATGGAAATAATTATATATGAAATATTAAAAGTAACTAAGATACATTCACTACCATGTCCTACCTCATGCAAATTGGTGACATGGGTGGTTTTTGGATAAATATTTCACACGATCATCTAGAGGAGAAAACAAAAAAATCTTAACTTATTATAGATAGAGAATGCATATAAAACCAATCTATTGACATGCATCTCTTACATAGTATTTAAATGTAGACTCTATAAGACCCATTACATTATATGATAATACATTCATAGGGAGGGGTCATCTATTTGAAGCTCCCCTTACCTATCCTCAAAATTAACCAATGCTACAAGTCTATTATGCTAGTGAGGGTGAGAAATTTTATTGCCTACAATGTAACAACATTTGACATCATTTTCCTCTTAAGGAGAGTCAACACCCTAGTGAGGTGGGATACAATAACAATATGAGAATGAGACATTTTTCAAGTGAACCCCAACCAAATGAATGCTAAAATTCTAAGAGGGTGTAAAAATACTTAAAGGGTTAGGAGGAGCTAAGATAGAAGGGGTGAAAATGAGGTCCCATAAGAGGGTGTGATAACTAGAAGAAAATCCTCCTAAGGTGGTGGTTGAGATGTGATTTATGGCTTAGGTCCTAACACCCATTTAGGGGAAACTATGGTCTAACCATCATCTTGGTCTTTTAGTTTTGTCTTCTTATACTAAGGAGGCATTTGAGGAGGCTTGGGTTGACCCATGTGATGATAATCCTTGATGTAGTGGTTTGAGGCTTGATAATGGAATTAAGTGTTGGGAAGGTTGAAATAAATAACCTTTTGTGACTATTGGGTCTCACTAACCTAAATTTCAATGAAATCCTTTAGCTCTTTGGAGAGGTCAACCTCTATATCAACTCTTTTATTTGTGTGGGGGGAGAAACACTTATTTGGTTCAATCATAACCACTTACCCTATATGAGTGATGATTTGGGGGATAAAATCTCAAATTTAAACTATCAAATTAATAATTTTAACCTAAATAAGGATATAAAAGGTGACATTGTTAGAAAACTTAAAATTTTGAGACTAGGGAAGCAAAATCATATTCCACTTGTGAAGGAACCAAACATTGGACTTTGCAAGAATCAGTGAGTTTTAGAGGGCTACTTAAAGGTAAACAAAAAAACCTTTGTTAAGGTTACATATTCTATAGAGATGGACCTAGGTAGTGCCTCCTAGTGGTTACAGATCTAGTTGTTATGGTAATCCTCTTAGGGTATGTGGCTAAAAAAATAAGTAATAATATAATAATTTTCATACCACATGCAATATTGTTTAATAATAACAATAAGAATACTTAGCTTTGGAAAGGAGAAGAAGGATCACCTCATTTCAAAATTTTGGAATAATTTTATGAGCTCATTTGGGTACCATTATCATTGTCTCTTGTATCAATAGATGTATTCAAACATGGAGAAGCCATAAATATAGGGATTCCTTGCCCAAAGGCTAGTGCACTAGGTACAATTAATGCACTTCATCACTAAGAAATATTATAGACTTTAAGGTGTGACATAAGGGGTAAAAAATAGAAATAGGTAGATGCAAACCATGAAAAAACCCTAGTAGAGTGAATTATATAGAGCTCTCCTTGATACATCCTTATCAAATGTTTTAATATATTTTTAACTTCTAATTATTTTGAAATTTGATATTCATAGTTTCCTTTATTTTTTGGCAACCAAAAGTACTTAATAGTCCATTTAGGACAAATTGGGATCACCATACCCATACTATACCTATAAACATTTCTTGGAGACTATGGTTATTAATAATTTCCTTATCCTTATCCTTCATCTTTTTAATTTCTACACATTTTTCCCTACTTTTCTCCATTTCTATAACTATGCCTTCAATTTCCCTTATGGTTCCTCTACTTTTGTAACTAGATCAAGTGCTCTAGACTTTTTCCTTTGATATAATTATCATTCACATAGAAAACTTATCAAAATATTTGTAGTCATTTTGATTTTTGATTCCATTTTGTTATTATATATGAAACATATTATGCATATGATACTTCATCTAAATAATCTTAGTCATCAAAAATCCTCTCCATGAAATCATACTTCACCTAAGACCCTTGATATCACCTTCCTTTAGCTTGTTTTCCATGAGGTCATTCCAAAACTATGTATTTGGAAGATACTTCTTATTTTTAAAATTCTTGTCTTTTGCCTCATTCAATAACATATAAGTCATGAATTTTCTCAAGCAATACAAGTGTGAAATGATTTCACATGTTAATATCTATACCATGAATATTATTCAACCAACTATATGTGTGTGCTATCCAATTCATCAAATGATGTGATTCAAATGGATAGTGTGTTTATTTCCTATTATTAACTAATTTTCAAATCCTTCAACAATTTTCAGTTGCTTATAATGCCTTGGATACATGGGTTGAATGCATCATGTGACACAAGTGCCTTTACTAAAGTCTCAACTTCTATACAACCACTACATGTTGGACTAATCAAATTATCTATGTGGAAAACTTAACACAGTGGTTGGTGTGTACCTCTCTCAATATACCCCACAATAAGTTTTGGTCATGACTCATTAAACTTGGGTTGCATGGGTTCATGATACTTGTCAACATCCAATACACTAAGATGAATATGTGAACTCATCACATATTGATTATCATATATTAGAGAAGACCTAGCCAATGTTTCCACACTATATACTACATTAGCATCACATTTGGTGTTTGTTTAATAGTCATGGACAATTATTATGAAACAACTAGATTGAGATCAAAAGAAGTAGAAAGCTAACACTATTAAACTAAGGATATTGGAAACAAAAAAAATAGAGGGGGACTTGATAACCTACCTAAGGCTTCCTTGCTAGGTTGATGCACTTGTTGGGTCTCCTCCTCGATTCCAAAACCCTCATCTCCATAATATTAAAATTATATTATATAATTATTATTAATAATTAAATTTAACAAATTTCACATCCTTCTTTACCTCTTAAAAAATGGAGGCACTTTCAGCCTCCTCTTCCTCAACCTCTATCTTTGGTAATCATTTTATGGTAATGGGTTGTCATCACTTAGAATAATGGTAGTCTTCCTCATTTACATATTTACCTTGAATGGTTGAAGTGGCCAACCTCCACTCCAAAATTCTCCCAATAATACACTATAGATTTACCCACTTCTAAACAAAAAGGGGAAAGTTCCTCTATTTTTGAGTGTAATGGCATCACATAACAAGGAAATAAATGTACAAGTTATAACAATATATAGAGTCCTTTAAATGTTATAACAAGTAATATCTTAATATTCATTAGGAGGTATTTATATTTGTTTTAAATAAGATGTTTTTACCAGACCCTTCAAGTATCTCATTGATAAAATGTGTAAATCTAAATAATAGAACTTACCTACCATCTCACTTAACAAAATGTCATCTTTTTCATATGCATGTATTGTATCTTGAGTCCTCTATTACCATGTTATATTAATGGAATCATTCAACTTGTTTACCAAGGATGGAATGAAATACTCCCTAATGAAGCCATTATGCTCTTTTATGGTAAACTTAATTATATTTCACCCTTCTTCCTCATCTTCAGTGATCCCCTTACCCTATGAATATCATCAGATTACACAACATAATAACTTATGCTTAGGAATTATCATTAGAATCCATATTAAAATTAATCTAATATGATTCATGACAAGGCATGTCACAATTATGATTTAGTGAGAATGATCAACCTAGATGGCTCATGTTTCTTTCCCATCAAAAAGTAGCCATTGCACCCAATGTCACATATAAATCCTTAGATGACTTATCCATCTTCTTTATTTTTTCCCTGAATATAACAAAACCTTTCCATTTCATTTCCTTCAAAATCCTTTGTTTTTAATTTCCCATTGTACATTTGAATCCTAAATCTTGGATTACCATGAAAGTTAGATTCATAACTTCTTGGAAATATTAGGATACTCAGGTGGTATCTAATGATCACCCTACCTAAAAATAATTAAATATTTAAGTTTTTAATTAATTTATTCAAATTTAAACTCATACAATAAATAATTAACCAATCTCAACTTAATAAGATGAATATTATGGTCTAGTACAACAAAGGGAATGCTGGATGAGCTTGTCTCCAACTTAGATGATCACTATATAGGCTAGCTAAAATGGAATTATTGTGGAATAAAATATATGCCTCATTATATGAAATGTGTATGGTCATGAAAATAATATCATAGTCCCTATAAAAAATGTTTCTTGGAAAGACAAACCCTTTTGGATCTATGTTTGAAAACTCAACAACTTACATGGCCAAAACATGAAATTTGAGGCCTAAATTAATTCGCATGGTAATGTCATCTCCTATAACACCCTAAATAGAATAAAATAATCATTATACAATATATTATTATACTTGAATAACCAACTTACTTCAAGCAATTGATTGGATTCCTCAAATGGTTTGTCCTTCACCCAAAATGACCAAATGAGTAACCAAAAGGCATGCCTCTCTTGAATGATCAATTTACTGGCTTCAATGGCCAAATTATTGATCACCTAGACTATTATATATATTAAAATGACACCTTATCTCTAATATATTTACTAACCATGATGATATGACCTCCTAGATTTTTCACACCATAGTTTAAAAACTAGTACTCCTAAAATTACTTGGTAGACCAAAATTTTGACCTATACTTGGGACTCAGTAATTACTCAAAAAATTTATTGCTACTTTAAAAAAATATATAAATTCAATAGATAAAATTAAATAATATTTAAAACATTTTTAAAAAATTATATGAAAAATGAATATAGAGAACACATTCATGGAGGATAAAATTTGTAAGAGATTCAATTGATAAAAAACTCAGTAATAAAATTAGTGATTACGTTCACTAGAAGAAATATAGTTTTTTAAAAAGATTAAATATATATAATTAAAAATTATATATTCAAAATATATGTATATAGTAAATCAAAAACTATTTCCTATTAATGGGACATGAGTAATGACAAAACTAGAGAAAATACATTGTGGCATCCACCAAATCCTGATTGGATTAAATTAAATTTTCATGGAGCTTTGAATAACAACCTAAGTAAAAAAATTTCAATTGTATATTTATGATTATTATTATTATTTAATTATATATATTAATGTCCTATTATTAATTCACGATTATTCTTTTTAATTTAGTGGATGCCAAATTCTGCCTCATAAACATTACTGTTAAAAATTGACTATTTAAATACAAATTACTAGCTTATGGTAGTTTTGGAACAAAATGATATTAATTCATTCATTACATTAATCCCAAATATCAAAACATTATACACAAAAATATTATATATTTGTCTTTATGAATCCATTAACTATTATGTATAATTGATTCAGATCATTTTTCAATAAGGAATGTGTATTCTACTATATTATTAAAAACAAATCAATTTAATCCATTATTGGAAGATCCATGAAAATAAAGATAAAACACATCCAAATAAGCTTATAAATAATAAAACATAACCAAAGAAAGATGAATAAAAATAGATAAAATAAAACAAAGCTTAGATAAGAAGACTAACAAGGTAGTTAAGTATATTGCATCTTAATTAAAAAAATTTAAAAATGTAGTTTGTAATCAATACAAAATGATTGAATTATAATTTTTAAAATGAAACATTAATGTAAAAGGGAATAATATTGAAATATATAAAATATATTTTAGCATGTTAAATCTAACACACATTGAAATGCAGTCTAGTTTTAGTAAAACATAGTCAATCAAATTATAATTAAGAAATTTTAGGAATGAAATCAGCCTTTCTCTCCTCTTCTTATCCCCTCCAAGAAAATAATTATGTATTTTTACTCAACAAATCCAACGTCCTCTCAGGCAAATTTTCATACCTTTGCTTAGAGGCAATGATGGATATTTTTAGTCGTGTGATAGATTTTGATGGCCTCAAAGAAATCAAAAAAAAAAGATAATGTCACTCACACCACTTTTAACTATATCTATGAATATATCAAATCTCTTCTCCTAATGCTAATTTAATGCACATCTTTTCATGATGTCTTTACATGCATATTTAATCATTGAATTGCATCTTTTCATATCGACCTTCTACCTCCCATGTGCCACTAACAATGGAAGACATCCATAGAAGTTTTAAGGGTGACTAACATTTAATTTAGTTAATTTGGTTCATGATAAATAAATATATTTACACATGAATCCCTCCATATAACACCTATCATGATGGTGCTTTTTACCTTTTAGTTTATCATAGAGGGTACTGTAAAATCCAAAGTTGTATGATGTGGAAGTATTGAGGCTGATTTAAGATATTTACAAAATTTAAAATAAAGAACAAGTGCTAAAAAAAAGCTAATCTAAGTGGTAAAGAACTGATTTAGAGAACATTATGAATCTTAAATATAAGAAGAACAAAACAAAAGTGGCTTTAAATTAAGAACCTAAAATATCAATCATTGAAGCCCTCAAATGAAGAATGGAAGATTGGTTTATTTCTTACCTACCACCTAAGCCATAGGCAATACCAAATAAATGAGGATGAAAGAGAGAATCCAGAGTCTCCAGTACCCCTCTTGCATGTGCCTTAACCAATAACACAAATTCATGTAAATTAAACCCCATATCTTGAATCCAATAAACATATTCTTTAATAAAATTATGAAAAATTTGCAATTAATACTTTCATTAGGTATGTTGAACCATAAAAAATTGTCTAATAAATTTTTATATTTGTTATATCACCAAGCCCATAAAAAAATCCTCATTCTTGAATGAAATAATCTCCATTAACTAAATAAGATGGAGGCAATGATGTTTCCATAAAGGGTGTTCCCTAACATCCAACATGATGGATATTTGATGCATGTGGAATGACAACATATGGATATCATATTTGAATAGGTTAAGATGAGAGGCCACATAAAACATCTATATCTCCTATTTAGATATTTATGGCATCTAGAACTACATGCAACATCTAGGCTTGATCATGCCTTAACATATTATCATCTAGATCAATGGCATCTACACTAAATGAAACAACTGAAGGGAGTTCATCTTTGAAATCAAATAATATATCTATTATGTCGATGAAATCTCCACTGAAAGGGAATTCATTAAAATCAAATTCTATAGAAGAAACTAGCTATCTCAAAAAGTGCATATTAGTAGCATCTTGAATCATTGGAAAAGACAGAGGGAATGATGGGGATGTGACCTCAATTAGAACATCATGAAGAAATACAACAAGTGGATCTCAACCTATTTGAGTATCTAACACTGATGGGGTGCTTTGAATGTGATTATTTCCTTGTTGTCCTCCATTAACATGGATTATTCCTTCATCTCCATATGGAATAATAGTTATGACCAAGGATGACAATAGACTTCCTCTTTTTTTCACTTCTACTAAGATTTGATCATTGGTTAATTAATCTTTTCCTTTTTCTATCCTCAAAAATAAATTAGTTGTAGGATCATAGAGATTGAAAGTGTGACATGCAATTGAATCCACTTGAAGTGACCCATTTTGATATAAAAACATGTTACCATCTTCATATTCAATAGAGAGATGAATGGGGACACCACACAGAACAAAAAGCTCATGAGATTTTTTGAAGACTCCATTGAGTCTCTTCCTAAAATGAGTGTGCCATTTACTAGCTTGATCCAAATACATGGTCTCCAACCTCTACTTCTCCATGATGAAAATGAACAATAACAAAGCTGATGTTGTTTATATAGTATAAATAAATATACTATCCACATGTTTATTGTGAACTCAAGTTATCTAAAATATTTATCTAATAATTCATGAAATAAATATCTATAATTTTAATCCAATAATTAACTAAAATAAGAAATAAATCTATCTAAATTTTTTCAAAGAACAAAAATGTTTTCATTGCATAAATAAAAATTAAAAAAATATATCACATCTAACAAATATAAATATAATCATTGATTCTTGAAAAATTTAGTTATAAATTTACAATTAGTACATTCATTATCTACATTGAGCAATAAGGAATAGGTTAATAAATATTTATATTTTATATTTCTAAGCATGTAACCATAAATTAAATAGTTACTACCAAGATCATTACAACCATTTCACCATTGTTTCAAGTAATAATCTCCATTAGTTGAAAAACATAGTGGCAATGGTGGTTGTATAATGGGTATTCCCTCACTTGAAGCATGATGTGTTTTTGTGGCATCTTGAACTATGATATATGGATCTCCTATTTGAATATAATAATATTGAAGCAATTATGTTTGCATAATGGGTGTTCCCTCACATCTAGCATGAAAGATATTTGATGCATGTGGAACAACATACAGATCTCTTATTTGAATAGATGAAGATGAGAGGGCACTTACAAAATCTATAACTATAACATTTGGATCTCCTATTTGGATATTTTTGGCATCTAAAACTACATGTAACATCTAAGATTTCTCTTGTCCTAACATATTACCATCTATATTGATGGAATCTACACTGAATTCATCATTGAAATCAAAAATTTTAGCTAATATCTTGATGGCTACATAGGAAGAAAAATAGTTGTCTCTAAAGTGCACATTAGTATCATCTTCACTCATTGGAAAATATGAAGGGAATGATGGGGGTGTGCCCTCAATTTTAGCATCATGTATAAATATAAAAAGTGTATCTCTTATTTAATTATCCAACATTTATATCCTATTATTAGTTTGTGTATGAAGAATATCGCCATAAACAAGATTTGAAAACCTCAATACACTTGAAAGAGATGATTTTCAAATGAAGTGTAGATAAAAATTAAATTAATGAAAGTTTACATTATATGGTGGATCAAATTACCACATTAAGCAAGTGTGTTTATATTCATGTTTCATGTTTCTTATTTACTTTGTTTTTTAATCTTCTAGTTGACTATTTGGGGTAAACTTTGTTTAGGATATTAAAAAAATGGAAAAATATTTTTATTTTTTAGAGAATATTATTAGGATTCTTTAAACTTGTATACTTATATAAGTAGTCAAAATCTCAAATTTTATAATATCATAGTAATTTATAAAAATAGTTAATAAACTTATAAAAATCTAAATTACCAAGGCCTCTTATGCACACTATAGGATAATCATCCATATCCAAATGTAATGCAAAGGATAAAGGTGTAGCATGCTCTACCTTCATAAAATTAGTGTCCTTGATCATTTGTGAATTCTTCTACATTAAAGTTTAATATTTCATTATTGCATCTTCCCTAGGCAAGGGATTTCATTTAATAATAAGTTATATGGTCACCTTATTCTATAACATCTTGGGCATGTATGGAGAATCGATTCTAGTTCAAAGATTATTCTTCCTTGTTCATTATTGTCAGATAAATTTATGTGTGTTATAATATGCTAACCAATAAATTTATTAATAAAAAACATGAAATATTAGATGCATTTTGGTTAATTGAGATAACTCCAATTTTTATGACACACTACTAGTATTTTTAAAAATCTAATAAGGACCATAATACTTAAGTGAACATTTGTTATCCTTGTTTTTTGGTTTCAAAAAAATTTTATTATAAAATATCAGCCTCATAAATATCCAATATAAAACTTCATTTTTTTCTCCTACGTTGGTCAAATTTTTATTTCATACAATGTTATACCATGGCTAGGTTATCTTTGAGACTACAAAACACTTTTGGATGGTGTAGCATATGTACTTTTTTAGGGATTAATTATGGATGGTATGTAGTAACCATATAGTGCCATAAATGAATATATTTTAGATAACACATTGAAAAACATATTGTACCACCATTTTTTTATATTAGCAAGTAGTTAAGTCATTGAAACTACTCATCATAAGCACAAAAAAATAAAACACTCCTCAAATCATTTATGGGACAACCTAAATTTTCCCATTTGATTTGAGGTAATATACAAGGCTATGCACCAACTAAGTACATAAAAATAGAATAAATCAATCAAATTATTACTAGTAAATATGGGTTCAAAGTCTTAGAGGAGTAAATATTACTAATATTATAGGAGTCTTAGTTATTTATTGGATTGTCGTAGGTTTGAACAAATTTTCATTTATGTATAGTGATTTTTTGTATATCTGGGATGGAAGGACTCATCTTCATGCCTTGTGTTTAGGATCAGGTCCCTAGTTCAAATAACCCTCTTTTTAACACAAAATTTAAAATTTTAAAAATAAAAACTAAATTAGGGTTCATAGTAACTATTATTTTTCATTTACCATGTGTCTTCTAAAATTTCTCCATAAATTATGTTGTCATCATACTAGATAAAAAGAATATCACAAGGCACAAAATTAGATTATTTTTGAATATATATATCATAACTCGGCTAAATAATTTACCTAGGATCATTTTTGAAATGTTATGATGAAATTATTTGATACCTTCTCTCATCATTGGCAAGGAATAAATCAACAAATAAAATTACCTATATTATGAATTATTGTACCTTTGTTTCCTGATACACTAGACATTCAACCAAATATTTTAGTACATCACCTTTGATTACTTAACAAAAAAATCTTACTTGAAGCTATGATAAGTCTTCAAGAATCCTAAGTGTACCCTAAGTGTTGAAGCATGGAGCTCGTATAGAGCCTTATGCTTGACAATTGCATTTTTTCAATGGTATATCTTATCCTTGTACCAAATGGAGTCCCTCTTTCACATAAAACTATTTTAAGTGCTCAAAGCTTACTAAATCTTTGGAAAAAGATGTCATGTATATGTATCATTCCACCATTTTAATTTTACCTCATCCAACTAATGAAAATACAATATGGACAAGATGGCATGCAACAATTATTTATATATTCATCCCTTGTAGAAAGAGCTTTTGTAATTTTGTTTCCATTACCTATTTTATAAATTAACTTGAATTAATACACTAGCATCATGTGGTTACCCATTATTTTTTATCATTTAATGATAATATTTGCTCCAAGAGTTATATTCAACTATTACGATTTATATTTACTTTGAAGTTTCTAACCATTATATAAGGTATTCATTTATTAAGCACATGAATAATACCTAACATTTCACTCTCTTGAATGGACTTAAGTTAATTGTGGCCTTATACTTTTGTAATTTCAAAATAAATACACCATGCCTTATTTTAAAGTATCTAAGTTCATAACAAAAGATTTTAGACTCGTTAAGACTAGAATGTTGAACATGGATTCCTTAAGCTACTCAAACTCACCAGTACATCACAACATAAGGAACCATTTATTGATAATTTTATGTGTGATGTTTCTATGCTTTTGTACTTTTTCACAAACATTTATTATCATCTTCTAAATATTAATAATTTTCATAGGTTGTGAAGTATTTAAGAAAAAATCACCATAAAATTTCCTTGATCTTGGTAGGATCCAGCTTCACTAATTCATAATAGAAAATTTGACACATTTAATCCACCTCTTTGACTTTAAATGAAATCTTGGAAGGATTTTCATAAATATGATGTTGCTTGATAGTTTTAAAACCTAGTCAACATGGTACATATGGTATTATTGTGATTTTTTGTAAATCATTAGAACTTACATATGGAAACAATAGCCATGTTTCAATTCCACATCCTTATGGCGATATTATTTTATGTGAAGCTGGTTAGTCCCAAAATTGAATTTTACTTTTGTAATAACATAGTAAAAATAATAATATATAATATTTTTATACATTATTAATGCAATGGGCATGGTTCTCTTTTATCACTATGTGTTTCATTTAGTTTTATTTTACATTTTAAGAGTATATATTCAATTTATAATAAACACAATGAAACAATGTAAGAACCATACAAGTGAAATAAGAATGTTAACAATGGGAAATAGTGATGAAAATACTCAACAAGACTTACATTAAGAACATAATTAGTAATATAATGATTTGATACTCAAAACTACTTATTTTATATATTTTAATTACATTATGGGAAATCCATATCCTATTAAGGATGACTACTATTACCCACATATAACGATATACAAGATACCAAATGAATAAGCAAAATGTTATGCACACTATATTTTACTCATCCATGTTGAGATATAATGAATAGGATAATGATGTAATATGCCCACCTTCACAAAATTAGTGTCCTCAATTTCAATCATTTATAAATATTTTTGCACAAAAATATCATGTTCCATTCTTATATCTTCCATGGGTAGGTGCTTATAATTTAAAACAAATCCTATGATCATCCTAATATATAGACATTTTAGGCATGTATGGGGAATGAATATTAGCTAAAAGATAATTCTTCCATCTTAAAAAAAAATGTTAACTTTATGTGTGTTAGAATCATATAAACAATGAATTTATTCAAACAAACATGAAAGGATAGATGTATTTTACCTAATTGAGGTAAATAAATTTTGTATGCCACATTCTGCATATTTTATAATATGATTAGGAAAATAATACTTGGGTGAATGTTTTCTATCCTTATTTTACTGTTTAGATTATTTTTTATTATAAAACCATAACCTCATAATGACCCAATCTCACACTTCAATTATTTTTTTCTCATCTGTTGGATATCTTATTGTTTTTATGACATGGCCAAGGTGTCTCTAAGACTACAAATAACTTCTCGTTGTAGTATCACACATTCCTTTAAACTACCCTAACTTTTGGTTGATGTCTTATGGATTAAGTGATGGATGGTGGGTGATAATCAAATAGTATCATATATATATATATATATATATATATATATATATATATATATATATATATATATATATATATATATATATATATATTGGTAATTAGTTATAATGGGTTATGTAGATACTATTAGTATAAATGGTGGTCCAAAATGTACTATTTACTATATATATATATATATATATATATATATATATATATAAAGAGAATAAAACAATTAATAATTCGATATGAAATATGTGTTCATCATCACTTACTATATTGAGCCAACTAAGTTCCCAAAAAAGAGAATAAAACAATTAATAATTTTCTATGAAATATGTGTTCATCGTCACTTACTATAATATTTGAGTTTCCATGTAACTTTTAAATTTTATTGTCACCATAATAGCCAAAAAATGATGTCAAAATGCACCAAAATAGGCATGTGTTTTGAAAATATAAATCGCAACCATGATTAAAAAACTTACTTAGAACTTTTTGGAAATATTATGATGAAATTAATGGACATGTACTACCATCCTTGGATTGGAATAGATCAACATAAAAAAATAGCTAGAGTATGAACTGTCACATCGTTGTTTCAATCACACACTATATATTATATAAAATATTTTTGTACACTACCATTGATTCCTTCCAAAAAAATATGTTCAACCATATGATAAGTCTTCAATAATACCATGTGTCCAAAAATCATTGAAACATGTAACTCTTCTATATGCTTATGCTTGAAGATGTTTTTTTATAAAATAATATGGACATATCCTTACAATAATACTATGTCCCACTATACGTCTATAAAACAAATTAAAAATAATAAAAAATAAATCCTAAAAAATACTTAATGATTTTTAAAAATTATGTAAAAATGCATATATATTACATCTTTGTACATATAATCTAAAACATGTTTGTGTTACTAATATCCATGACCCAGAATCAATATATTTTGAGAAGAAATTGGAAGTGTATGTGATTTTGTATTCCAAAAAGTGGGACACACTATTATGATAAATACATTTAAAAATAAAAATAAAGGGAGTCCCATTTGCATACAAATGTATTTGATGTGTTGAGAGATTGTTGATTATTTTTAAAAATATGTTATGTCTTTATATTTTGTTGATATCCTAAATTTCCCTCATCCACCCAATCCACATGTAATATGGACAAGATGGCATACATAATTTATTTTTGCATCATCCCTTATAAAAATTGAATCTATAATTAAATTATCTTTCCCTTATTTTAAATTAAACTCAATTCAAAACCTAGCATCAATTAACAACCTATTTGTTTTGTCCTTTAAGGATAGACCTTGTTCCAAGAATTACTCTAAATTGTTATGGTGTATCTTCTAATTATATAAGGTATGCATTTCTTAACCACATGAAAAATACTCAATATACAACTTTCACAAATGGCATTGAGTTAACTATTGAGTTTTAGTTCGCTAGTTTAAAAATAAATGGACCTTCCTTACATGAAAACTAACTCATGCCTTGATTTGAAGCATCACATTCCATAGTAATTTTATTTACAAAATATAGAGTAATTAAGAATACACTATTGCACATGGATTCTTTAAACCATTTAAATGATCCAATGGTTGCATCACTCTAATAGAAGGAACCAATTTTTAATATTTTTTTGTGTCGTGTTTTTATGATCCCATACATTTTTAGAAATATGTAGTATCAACCTATAAGTCCTAACAATGTTACTACATTTTCTAGTATTTTAGAAACTTTCCACTCTACAATTTCCTTTATCTTGTTAAGTTGCAACCTTATTCATTCATGATAGAAAAATTGACAAAAGGAGTCCACCTTTTTGACTTGAAATGCAAGCTTAGAAGGCTTTCCATAAATTCTATGTTTCTTGAGATCTTTTTAAACCTACACAACATAGTAGTTATTGTATTCCCACATTTTAGTATCAAACACTATATCATCAAAGAAAATAAATAAACTTACTAAAAATGGATTGAATGTGGAATTAGACTTTGAAATGTAGAAGGGGTATTAGTAAGAATAAATTAAATAAAAAAATAGTAATTATCTTTTATTGAATTTTTTTAATGTCCTCCTCTATATTTATAATATGATGATACTTAGATCTGAGATGTAGTTTTTAAAAAATATATGAATGTAGCTTATCTAGAAACTCACATGTTAAAAAAATATGAAACTAATGTTTTATGGTAATTTTAAAAAAGATATATAGTAAAAGCATGTGCTCTAATTATAATCCATCTTAATAACTATGAATATTGGAGAATAATAGAAACTCTAACTATGAAAAATAATACTTGATTCTATCATCTCCTATACCATTCACTCAATCTCACTCTTTTTCTCATACTAGCACATATAGGGTCTTGTGTTAGGTGTTTGGATCCCAATTATTTGTTGAATAGAATGTTCATGATATATTTTTTGTGTAAGTCCTTATGACATATCTCCAACTACCAACATTTTTTTGCCAATGACATCTCAAAGATATTACATTGCTAACACATATTATTTTTTATATTATAATGGAAAAAATTATGTCATAAATATTAAAACACCTTATCTAGTGTATTCTATATTTAATTAGAGTTCATCATCTATGGAGGCTTCATTTGAGTCCTTGAGATATAATTTCTTATAACTCATAATGAAAACACATAGAGAGTTCCTAGAATTTCATTTATAGTGGACCCAAATTGGTATGCCATTAGAATCTAAAAACTATATGAGATCTAACCATAGGAATGGATAAAATATTAATATTCTAAATTTATTCCCATATTTCTAGATTTAAGTGTCGTGGCACTTTTTTGTTAGATAAATATATAACCATCATCAATGACATATTGATTTTTTTTAGTTGAAAAGATAAATTAGTTAAATTATATGGTGAAAATGTTAAATTGATGAAAATTTGAGTATATTATATATAATTTAATGTTTTCACGCTTTACTTATTCAAAAATAACACAATATTGATGGTTTTATATGTAATAATCCTTAATATTACATGCAAGGAGATGGTTGGTTATAGATCCTCTAATGCTTCTTCTAGCTCCTCTTCAACTTTAATTTCTTCTTCTTATTTGTCTTTATTTTCTACTTACTCCTTCATTAAATAATAATTTCTTCTTCACACATTTATGTCCTCTACTATTTTTCTATCAAAATTAAAACATCATGTAATTTCCAATTTAATTTAATTTATGAGGATTTAATATAGTTTCTTGATGAAAGGACTATGCCAAGATATTATAATCTCCAATGATAGTGAATGTATTTATCCTAATAGATCAAATATTTTCCTCTCTTTTATGTGCCATAACAATAGAATAAGATAAAATAGCTTGATAAAATTGAACCTCATGTTGAGTTTTTTCCTTGATCTTTTACATTAAAATTAAGTCCTTAAATTTCTCTTCCATAACATTATCCACTCTCAAATTCATAAGTTCTAAAATAAATGAACATAATCCTTGGTTTTACTACTTTGTCATAGTTTGAATGATTTGTCGAAGTAGTTATCTACCAAAATGATATTATATGTCATGACCCAGCCTTGTGGCCCATTACAGATACTTAATTTATAGTTATTTTAGCACATTTTGATAACACTTAGACTAAATATTGTTGATGTTAGTTATAGTTCAAATGGTTGAGTTATGATATATTTTGGGTCATTATTATGATTATTTTATATCATGGTTAAGGCTTATATTGGATTTATTTTATCCTGATATACATATAGTACTTACATTGGATTCATTTTATCTTATTATATATGCTACTTCAGTTTAGTTACATTATTTTAAGTTATTGCTTTATCATGTTTCACTCATGTAGATTGGCATTGATTACTATTTTAGCTATTGTTTATATTCATATGGCATGCTTGGTGTCATGATCACCAGTATTAAATTTGGTCCCTCTACAACTATAGATGACTACGCTTAAATTATTATTTCATGCTAATGATTTGTTCTAAATTTATTATTGTTTATTATTTATATCAACATCATTCAAGTACTGTTGATGTCTTATTTGGTAGATACATGAACCAGACTATGATCTAGGCTTGACAGTAGGTTTGGACATCTTGAGTATACTCAACGGGTGAGTAATTAGTCATAAGTCACTCTAAAAGGTATAACATGTATGATATAATATTGATCTACCATCATTTTGTGTTTTTATATCATTATCA
Source organism: Torreya grandis (assembly GCA_037957365.1). Taxonomy (NCBI): domain Eukaryota; kingdom Viridiplantae; phylum Streptophyta; class Pinopsida; order Cupressales; family Taxaceae; genus Torreya; species Torreya grandis. The sequence goes on from JARHVA010003175.1 coordinate 26,281, forward strand.
TTTTCTCTATTTTATTGGTCTCACCTTATTTATGCATGTGTGTTTTGTTCTTGCCCTATCGTTGATGTGATCTCTTGGTGACCCTTGTGTTATTAATAGTTCATGGTTATCTTGGTTTCTGGTTATCCTAATTGGTATTGGACTTGATCCTAAAATCCATGACAAGGGGGTATGCATTATTAACTAGTTATGCTACTAGTTTGACAAGACCATGTATGGGTTTCTTGACCTTGGAAAATGTCATTAGCAATCCCCTTCATGGACAATTGACTTACCATGAGTTTTGATCGACTTAAAGGATTTTGGGGATCCTTATTATTTTAATCATTTTTTTAGATTTTATTAATATTATTATTATTATTATTATTATTATTATTATTATTATTATTATTATTATTATTATTATTATTATTATTATTATTATTGTTGTTGTTGTTGTTGTTGTTGTTGTTGTTGTTGTTGTTGTTGTTGTTGTTGTTCTTATTATTATTATTATTATTATTATTATTATTATTATTATTATTATTATTATTATTATTGTCAATCAATATTATTGATCTCGGGTAGTCTTAAGGGTTTTGATTATTACTATTATTAATTAAATTAATGATTTTTTTAATTATATGGATCGACTTAGGAAATTTTAGTTGACCATTATTATTTAATCATTATTTCATTATTGTTTCATTCTTTTGATTTTTGGTTGGCTCGTGCCCCTAAACCAACACTTCTCCCTTTCCTTGCGAGTCTTTTATTTTCTTTGCTTTTTTAATCCTTTAATTTTTTTTTTGGTTTTTGGTATTGCCTTTTGCTGGGTCAAAACCTTAAGCCATGTAGGTGCAAGAAGTAGGAGAATGAATTGTTAAAGGCCTAGTTTGGAATGCACCTAAGGGATTTGGAAAGTGAGCTCAGCTAGGAAGAAGAGAAGCCTACTAGAGAAGGTAGGCAGAAAGGGGGAAAGTAGGAGGAAGCCACAATTTTACCCATAATGACCTATAGCTTTTAGGTATGGTTTTTAGTTAGAATTTACTATGGGAATATGGTTTTATGTATTAATTGTCAATGAAATTTATTTGAATCATTCCAAATTTATGGGGAATTTGTTAGACTTTCCCTATGAATCTATAATGGTTTAAATCGATTTAAAAATCATTTTCCTCTTACTAGTTGATTTGAGTATTTTGTCTCTTGATATTATGATTTCATTTTATCAAAATAATAAAGGAATTAAATAAAGTAATTTAAGTATTAAATGGTTTTTAAATTTTTAATTAATTAGTGGATTTGATAATAGTTTTAAAAAGTCAATGGTAACAACTTATAACCTTATAAAATCCTACCATAACTATTTGAAACTTGATAAATCTACCCCTAAAAGGTCCCTAAGATAATTGTTTTTTTTGTTAATACCCATTTGGGTGACTTCTTGCTAGCTGGATATGATAGATATCATATGTAAATGAGGACATATTTATCTGAGACTTTGATACCTTCCTTTTTATGTGATTCTGTTCATGCTTGTTATTCTAGATATCATATGTAGTCTATAACTAGCAATGCTAGTTTGAACACCCAATTGGGTTATTTATTATTATGGGCTTCATTCCTATTGATAATGTTTTGCTAAGATATCATATGTAATAAGGATATATTTTTTTGAAGCCTGTCATCTTCCTTTATGTGAGTTTGTACAAGCTATTTTTGCTAGATATCATATGAAAAGAGGATGGATTTATCTGAAGCTTTGACAACTTCCTTATATATGATTTTGTCAATCTTGTTTTCCTAGATATTTTATGTAAACAAGAATATATTTTTGGAAGCTTTGATGTCTTCCTGATTTATGATTCTATTCATGCTTTAGAAATCTTTGGCTACCACTTGATGCCATACCCTCTACAATGCATATCTCTTTTCCATATTTTGATTTTTGGTTTATGATAAAACTAATTTATCCTTGCTGATTATACACCTCTATTTTAATCATGTTGTTTGGTATGAGTTTTTCCTCAAACTAGTTGGACTGAATTTATTAGTCTTGGACTGAAATTATTTTATTTTGATTTGATTTAATGAGGTTACATTATTATTTTGGTTTCAGATTAGTTAAAATATTTAGAGGAATCAAATTTTGGTTGTATATGGCTATTTTTGGCTAAACCAAGTTTATTTTTTATTAATCAATGATATGTATTCCCTCTTTTTGACTCGATTGAGTTGATTTGGTTGTTGTGGATTGTAACCATTACTTTTAATAATTTTACACTCAATTAAGCCTCTTTGGTTGATCAATAGACTAAGCTAGACCTTGAGTTCTTATTAAATGGGTATGATAGATATTGATTTATGATGTAAATAATCTTCTATAAAGATTCAAGGTATGCCTTAGGTATTACTTAGGCTAGTTGGTTAATTTTAGTGTTATACTTATATGTTGACTAGATTGTTTCTCTAATCCTGTGTTGACCATTTTATAATTTTTATTAGTGGCTTGATATATTTTTCATACTTATTACCTTTCTCAAGTACCCAATTACCTAACCCCTTTACCAAAATGATGGTTGGGTTCATAGCACTGGTTTTGAGGGGTGTTCTCTTTATCATATTTATCCTTTCTATTAATGCACCTATACTTATGTGTAGAGATATGATTCTTGTCTATATCTATTGATATATATTTTTGGTAGGTGTGTTGTATTACAGTGGGTTATTCATCTTATGTACAACTTCAATGTCTTTCCATTATGTAGTCTTGCAACATTTATTATATTGGAAAGGAATAGTATTGTATATGAGAATGTTATTGGTGGCATAAGTATATATGGTATCATGGTTCTTGTATGTCTAAACATATGTACTTATTTATTGATTTACATTTATGATGGATTATATTTATTACATTTCAAATATCAATTGTAACTTTGACTGTAGTGTGTTATGATTGATCCTTATATGTTGTTGTACACCCACTGGAATAACATAGTGATATAACTATGGTTGTGAAATACACATGATGTCAAATTTCTATTTGAAACAATGGTTGTATCTAATATTTTGATTAATTCCTATGTATTTTACTATACTATATGGTGGAAAATATGTATATTCAACCTTTTAGTTAGTTTTTCCAGTTATTGGATTTTGTTCCCATTGCCTTTAGTAATAATCTTACTATTTTTAACTTGATTGGCATTAACTACTAGGTTATCTTATTTCTTACACATTTATAATTATAGAATTTATTGGTTGTATTTTGTTATTAAAAATGATTATGAACATCAATCATTTATTATGGTATGTTTTAATTAAATACATGGTGACATGAATTCATAGATTATGTAGACGTCAGGATTTATATGTGGTTGGTATGTAATTCTTCATTATGTTGAGCATGGTTAGTATTGGGTGTTGTTACACTTATTATATATTATAATTACATATATAAATAAATGATTTTAAGAATTATGATCAATGATCTTACTCATAGGATATAACACTCTTGCACTTAGCTAAATTAAGATACATGCTAGAGGATATAAATTAATTAGTGACATCCTTATGTGAGGGGAGATCAATAATTAATATATGTGATTACTTTATTATGTTTTAGCTTTGTCATTATCTTGTTTTGGTCAAATTATAGTGCTAAAGTGAAGCATTTGTAATTAGAAATATGACCTGTGATGTATTTATAACTTGGCTTGAATCAAGACATTGAAACTCAATTCATGTAATTAGTTTCCTTAATATTAGAAGCAATGCACTTTATTATAGTCCTGGATGTGAAGACTATTATGGATTCACTTAAGTGGCCATATTTTTATTGCTTAAGTAATGAAATAAGAGAATGATTTAATGATATCCTTTATTAGATCCAGTACCTTTGTTTTCAGCTCATACCATTAAGGACACGTAGTGGTATAGACTAATGGCGTGATTCAAAATGTTTATTATTTCAGCTAGTTATAATTTATATTTTAATTAATGGAATGTTGTTTATATTATTGTATTTTCATTAATTATGCTAATTTTAGCTTAATGATGTTCTTAAATTATAAGTTAGTTTATTTTGGGCAATGTGATGAAAGGACCTAGAGTTAATGATTCATTTACAAAATCTCAACTGGTAGTATCATTTAAATTATCCATATGAGTTGCTAAGGAATTTTTGAATCAGAGGGTTGTTGGATTATTGGTGGATGCATGTGTTTATAATTTATAAGCTTACATTGGCAATGAATTTCTTGGTATAACTTATGTTGTGATTATTAAAATGTGATTAAACCTTGGAAATGGCAAATAATCCCAGAATTGGGATGAAGATCAAATTTATATTATGTGTAACTATAATGTTACACTATGATTGGTTGTTTAATAATCCACCTTGGTAATGAGCTACTAAATCATAACTTTCCTTAATGGGCACATGAGTTAATGGCTGAGATTACTTAATTAATGAATTCTTGTGTGGACATACACATGTTAATAAAATGGTTTGAACACTTATGTTTTATTAAATAACATGATATTACAACCAAATAACATGATATTACAACCAAATAACATGTAATCAACATATAGGTGTAAGACTCCTATGGCTGGCTTACAAGATGGTATATGTATATCATGAGAAGTAATTTGTTTTTTTAATGCCATCGGTATGTTTATTCAATAGGATTTTCAATTTTGTGACATCATACAACATGAGATAAGTGTATTGTGTCTCATCTAATTTAATTAGAACATTTTATTCATTATGGATTTATATATTGTGTGTGACCTTCATCAAGTAAGGAATAATGGTACAATGTTCCCTAAGAACTCTGGATCATGGTATAGTGATCAATGGGGGTAGCACAAGGATTGGTCCTTATTTTTGTGAATCCCAAAAGGTTATGGAATATTAAGCTTATGTCTTGTTGGTTTTTGGTTGTGGTTTATAAATATCCACTTGTTTATCTCATTATGTGATAAGATTTTCTAAAGCAAGTTAGTGAGATGGATTTTCCTGTTTGGTCATTGGGACCTTCATGGTTAAGTGTTACACCCCTCCTTTAATTTATTTGTATGCTTAAAAAATGTTTATAAATATAAAATTGTATATGCTTATTTTCATTCTTAATATTCTTAGCATTACCTAATGAAACAATATGAATGTTAGTTGTAATTTTTATTGACATCCTATGCTTGTATGATTTATGTAGTCTCTTGGATTATTGAACCATGACTACATAGGTTGACCAAAAATTTAGGTAGGGATAAAGGTTCCTAAGTGGTCTGATGGAGAAGATGAGTTCCTTTTCCAAGTTTGGAGGTTATCAATATAGATCTACATACTAATACCCCCTTGAACAACATATCATTCTTTGAAAAACATACTTTTCTATGATATTTACTAGTGGCATCTATCCCTAGGTAAACATCTAATGTGAACCAATCTAGTTATTTGTTATTATTACTTTATGTTTTTATTGTTATGATGATTTATGTTGCATTAAAGTTGTGCAATGGGTCTTAAATGTTGTTCAATTATGTACTCTGAAAGGCAATTCCATTTTTATTTTTTTATTTTTTTTTGTGGGGGGGGGGGGGGTTTCATCTGGTATCAGAGCCTATGATTTAAGTTTTTTGATGATTTTTTGGCACATTTAACTACTTTTTAGCATATTATTGAAAAGGATGATTGAGATTTTATGTGATTATTTTTTTAAAGGCTTATGTTTCATAATATATTTTTGGGTGGCTAAGAATACACATAATATGGATGTGTGTATTCTTGTTGAAGCTTATTTTATATCAACATGTATTTGTATGTCTATGGATGGATGAATAACACTTGTATGGATATACTACCCTCGTTGAGAATGATTTGAGGCATTGTATGATTGAGTGCATACAAAACCATGGTTGAAATTATATACCTTGTGTGTATAAATATATGTCTTATATGCTTTGAATAGGATATGATATGACCTTTATAAAGGCACTTATCCTCTTGGGTGAATTAAATAGTGATTTTTAATTTAATCTTGAAGTGATGGAAATTATTGTATTATGGAATGTATGTGTGTGCAAAAAAAAGGAAATTTATGCAATGAACTTATGATGCTTACTTTTAGCCTTGGTTGCATCAACCCTTCCCTAATCAAGTTTCATTGGTGCAAATGTGTGTGTGAAAATAAGGAAATTAATGAAGGTATGGAATTATACACCATTAGCATATTCATTTAATTAGGATATGGATGGATATCCTATAGTGTGCATAAGAGGTCTTGGTAATTTAATTTTTTACATGTTTATTATCTATGTTTTAAAAATTATTGTGATAATCTCAAATTTTAACTTCTTAATACTTATATATGTAAAAAAAAATCAATCTCTTTGAGAATATATTCTCTCTTAGTTTAATAAATTAACATTTAGAATAATAAACCATAAAGTATATGTCAAAAATTTCTTGAACCTATTGACCAAAATGTTACAAATTTAAAATTATCTAATAAAAAGGATGGAAACATGATAAATTACCATGAATACATGATTTATGAATCCCATTCCTTCTAGAGGGAACCAAAAATTAAAAAACATCATTCCAAATTCATATCATAAATAACCTTTATAGGGGAACATGGGATGCCAAGACTAAATGAAAAAATTACCACTTAAATCCCTAGTCCATTGTATTTTAAGACTTGTGGTCCACTCAATATTTTTTCAATTTTATCAGATTGCTTAAACAATCCTAACAATAATCTCTAACAAATGAAAATAATTTTCTATTTTTTGAATATATTAAATGAATTTTACCCCAAATAGTCAACTATAAGTATTAAAAAATAAAGTAAATATGAAATATGAGACATGAATAGAAACTCGCATGGTGAATGTGGTAGGTTGACCCATATACTAATGTAAGCTTCTATTGATTTAATTTTCATCAACACTTCTTCTTAAACTCATCTCTTTTAATTATATTAAGTTTCTAAAATTAGGTTAATGGTAAGATTATTCATACACAACCTGATAAAATCATTTATTTATATTTTCTTTTTCTTTTAAAATGTTTGAATAAAGTCATTGGTTAAAAGACAACAACTCACATAAAGTTAATGGAACCTGATGAATATGGAATAATTATTTTTGAACCAAAGCAATTCTCTATGCATATCCAAAGAGGCTACAAAATAGGATGATCATAGAATATGTTATAAATTAGAAGTAGCTACCTAGGAATGATATGACTAGAATATGAAGATTTTGTGCAAGAGCAATTGTAAATGCTCAACACTGAGGATACTACTTGTGTGAAGGCAAGAAAAGCTACACTATTATCCTATTAATTATATCATGATGTGGATGAATAATTAATATTGTGCATAACATTTAACTTATTAATTTGATAATTTTTATATTGTGGATACAAGTATGAGTAGTTGGCCTTTTTAGACTATGTATTTCGAAATAACCTAGATAAAATATATAAAGGAAATAATGTTGCATATCAAACATCAAAATTTTAATTATGTTATTTATGTAAGGATTGTTTAGTATTTTCATTATACATTCCAATGATATGAATTATTCTTTCACTTGCATAGTTTCTACTTTTTATTTTATTGTATTGATTAAAAACTCAAAGGGCTTTCTTAAAAATTAAAATAAAATATAATTAAAGTGCATGATAATAAGAGAGAATCATGACTATTATAATTTATAAAATTATTATATATTTTTTATTTTTAAAAGTTTATTAAAAAATAAAATTCAAACTTGAGCTTAACTACCTTCACATTAAATTGTACATCTACAAGGACATTGAATTAAAATAAGGCTTCCTTTTTCATATTTGATGTATTCTCCAAATGAAATATAAATAGTACCATATTTATAATAGAGGCTACTTATTTAATCTCAACTTATTTAGATTATTTTTATATTTCACTTTTCCCAGTTCGAAATACATTTTTTAATATTTATATTAGGCATTCCATTGATTTACGTTCCTCTTCCACTTGTAAAGTTCTTATTTTTTATTTTTAAAAAATACTGTGTTGATTAGAAATTCAAGAAGTGTTTTAAAAAGTAAAATAAAACTAAATGAACTGAAATTAATAATATATAAAATTATTATATATTTATATTTTTAAGACTTTATTTCAAAATTAAAATTTGAACTATCACATAAAATAGAATATCCATAAACACATGGTATTGTCCAAATGAATTACACATGTGTTACATATTATTTATATTACTTATTATACTGTGTATGAGTGTAGATTTATATTTTTAGATGGGTAAAAAAAAATTGGAGACCATTTACATTGAGAAGACTACCAAATGCCACACTCAGTTCAATTAGAGTCTTAATGGAGTCTTCAACAAATCTCATGAGCTTTATGTTATCTAAAGTGTCCCCATTCATCTCTATTGAAGATGATGGCAATGGATTTTTATATAAAAACAACTATGAGGCCAAGTCTCTTAAATTGGATCTAATTTAATGCCATACTTTTAATGTCTATGATCCTATAGTTTAGGTGTCCAAAAAGATACAAAAAGTAAATGGTGATCAAATCTCAATAGAGCTACAGAAAGGAGGAGGTATATTGTCATCCTCAGTAGCAACTATTATTCCATATGGATATGATCACATTGGAAGTGAATGAACCTTTAATTCTAATGGAGGACAATAAGGAAATGATCATGTTAAAAGCAACCCATCCATGTCAGACACTCAAAAAAGATATCCACTTGTTGGATTTTTACATAATGTTGAAACTAAGGGAACACCCCTATAATTCCCTCCATATTTTACAATGAGTGAAGATTATGCTAATGTGCACATTTGGATACAATTATTTTCTTCTTGTATATCCATCAAAATATCATACATAGTTTTTTATTTCAATGATGATTTTATTTTAGATTCCATTAACATAACTACAATATTTGATTTTAATGATGAAATTCCTTCAACTATTTCATTCAGTGTAGATGCCACCAAACTTGATGATAATATGTTAAGGTAGGAGTAAGTCTAGATGTTGCATGCAGTTCTAGGTACCACAAATATCTAGATAGGGTATCTAGATATTGTATTTATAGATGTTGTAAGTGGCCACTTATCTTCATCTATTCAAATAAGAGATTCATATGTTAAGGTAGGAGCAAGTCTAGATGTTGCATATAGTTCTAGATGCCATAAATATCTTGCTAATATATCTAAATATTTTAGTTCTAAATGTTGTAAGTGGCATCTCATCTTCATCTATTCAAATAGGATATTCATATGTTGTTTTCCCACATGCATCAAATATCCATGATGTTGGATGTGAGGGAACACCCATTATGCAAACATCATTGCCTCTATCTTCCTTAGTTAATCAATATTATTCCATTCAATAATATAAAAAATCTAAACATTTATTAGCTAATTATTTATGGATAAATGTACCTAATGAAGGTACTAATTATAGATTTGTGAAAAATTTATTAAAGAATATATTTATTGGATGTGAAATTTTAGGTTTAGTTTACATGAATTTGTTTATTACTAGTGTAACAAAGATGTTATGATTAAAATAAAATTGTAGATAGTTAAATTTATTAGATTTATATTGCATAAATTATTACACAAGTATTTTTAATGAGTGTGATGTTTTTCCTTATGCTCAAGAAAAATTGTGGGAATCTTTCTCTTCCCCATAAAAAAAAAACTATGTTTCTCAATATAAAAAGGCTAACCACTCATACCTATATCCACAATATAAAAATTATCAAATGACTTAATTCAAATGTCATGCACAAAAGCTTCATATATTTCTTAGGTACGTGATTCTAATTTATAACATATTAAAATATTTGGGTATGATTTTAAATGCTTACATCAGCTCTAGATTCTAGTTTATAGCATGCGAGTTTTTTGAGACAATCTAAAAAATATTGAGTGGACCACAAGAATAAAAATACAATGGACTAAAAATGTAAGTGTTATTTTTTTTAATTTAATCTTAGGGTCATATGTTCTCGTATATGGGTTATTTATCATATGAGTTTGAAATGATATTTTTTTTTGGCTCTTTCTTAAGGAAATCGGCATTATAAATCATATCTTCATGGTAATTTGTCATGGTACCAAGTTTTTTATTATATAATTTTAAAGTTGTAATTTTTTGGTTTCTTATTTCAAATTTTAATTTCTTAATCTACGAGAGAATATATTCTTAAAGAGATCAAATTTTGTTTACTTATATAAGTAGTCAAAAGTTCAAATTTGAGATTATCGTAGTAATTTCTAAAAAATAGAAAATAAAATTTTAAAATTTTAACTTACCAAGGCTTCTTATGTACACTCTAGGATAGTCATCCATATCCCAATATAATGAATATGATAATTGTGTAGCATGCCCTAACTTCATACAAGTGTTATCTTTGACCATTTTTGGATGCTTCTGCATGAATGTTTTATATTTCATTATTTCATCTTCCCTGGGCAAGGGATTTCATTTAATAATAAAATATGCTCACATTATTTTACAATGTCTTTGAGCATGTATAGAGAATCAATTCTAGTTCAAACATTATTCTTCCCTCTTAATGAATCTCTATTAAATTTAGGTGAGTTATAATGTGCTAACCAATAACTTTATTAAAATAATAAACATGAAAGGCTAGATATATTTTGGCTAATTGAGATAATTCCATTCTTTATGCCATATTGCGAATATTTTGTAAGATTTAACAAGGACTGTAATATGTAACTGAATGTTTTTTATCCTTGTTTTGTTATTTCAACAACACTTTATTATAAAATCTCAACCTCATAAAGACCCAATATTAGACTTCATTTTTTCCCCTACACTGGTCAAATTTTTATATCATATAATTTTGTGCCATGGCTAGGGTATCTTTGAGACTAAAAAGCATTTTTTGATGGTGTAGTAGATGTACTTTTTGGCTGCTCAAACTATCAATTGAACTCTTAGGGATTAACTATGGATGGTGTGTGGTATCCATATAGTTCCATAAATCAATATGTTTGGGAGAACACATTAAGAAACATGTACTACCATTTTTTTCTATTAGTGAGTGTTAACTCCTTGAAATTATTCATCATAAGCACAAAAAATGAAACACTCCAAAGAGAATATGTGGGACCACCTAATTTTTAACATGTAATTTGGGGTACTATAAAGAGCTATGTGACAACTAAGTACCTAAAAAATAAAATAAATCAACCAAAATATTACTATTAAATATGGGTTCATAGTCTTAGAGGAATAAATATTACTAGTATTAGAGGAGTCTTTGTTATTTCTTGGATTATTGTAGGTTTAAACAAATTTTCATTTATGTATAGGTATTGGTTGTATATCAAGGATGGAAGGCCTCATATTCATGCCTCATGTTTATGGTCAAGTCCCTAGTTCAAAAAAACATCTTTTTACCCAAATAAAAAATAGGGTTCACAATCACTTACTATTATCTTTGATTTACCATGTATGTTTTAAAATTTATTCATAAATTTTATTGCCATCATAATAGATAAAAAGGATGTCACAAGGCATAAAACTAGGGATTTCTTTGAATGTATCAATCACAACTAGGTTGAAGAATTTTCTTTGGAACATTTTTGAAATGTTATAATGAAATTATTAGATACCTCCTCCCATCATTGGATACAAACAGATCAACGAATCAAATTACCTAGAGTATGAACTATTATACCTTTGTTTGTTGATATATTAGATATTCTACCAAATATTTTAGTACATCACCTTTGATTCCTTAACAAAAACATCTTTCTTGACCTTATGATAAGTCTTCAAGAATCTTAAGTGTCCTCCAAGTGTTGAAACATGGAGCTCCTATAGAGACTTGTGCTTGACAATTGCATTTTTTCAAGGTTATATCCTATCCTTGTACCAAATAGAGTCCCTCTTCCACAAAATTATTTGAAATGCACAAGTATTTTTGAACCTTTAAAAAAATATGTCATGTATATGAATCTTTCCACCATTTGAATTTTGCCTCATCCACCCAATCATCATGCAATATGGACAAGATGGACTACAACAATTATTTCTATATTCATCCCTTATAGAAAGGTAATTTATAATTATTTTTTCTTTCCATTTTTTCTAAAGTAACTTGAATTCATACACTAGCATCATGTGGTGACCCATTTTTTTTTCTCATTTATTATAGTCTTTGATCCAAGAGTTATTTTTGACTATTATGATATATATTTAATTTGAAGTGTCTAACCAATATATAAGGTATCCATTTATTAACTACATGAGTAATACCTATCATTTCCCTCTCTTAAATGGCCTTGAGTTGATTCTTGTATTTTATTTTTCTAATTTCAAAAGAAATGCACCATTACTTGTTTTAAATAATCACATCCCATAATGAAATATTTTAGAGTCACTAAAACTAGATAGTTGCACATGGATTTTTTAAGATACCCAAAATATCTATTGGTTACATCACTCTAATAGATGGAACCGTTTATCAATAATTTTATGTGTGGTGTTTCTATGATTATATACTTTTCCACAAACATTTATTATCATCTTCTAAGTCTTAATAATGTTCATAGGTTGGGAAGTATTTTAGATAAAATCACCATACGATATCCTTAATCTTTGGAAGATTTAACTTCATTCATCCATGATAGATAATTTGACTTAATTAATCCACCTCTTTGACTTTAAAAGAAAGCTTAGAAGCATTGTCATAAATATTATGTTACTTGAGAGTTTTTAAAACCTATTAAACATGGTACATATGGTATTCTTGTGTTTTATTTTAAATCATTAGAACATACATATGGAAAAGGTAGCCTCATTTCAATTCCACATCCTTATGTATATATTATTTTATGTGAAGATGGTTAAGCCCAAAATTTAATTTTAATTTTGTAATATAATATTAAATATATAAATATATAAGAGTTTTATATATTATTAATGAAACATTCATGGTTATATCTTATTACTGTGTGTTTCATTTAGTTATATTTAATTTTTAAGAGCACACCTAAAATTTATAATCAACATAGTAAAATAATGTAAGGACTATGCAAGTGAAATAAGAATGATAATCTTGGGAGATAGTGATGCAAATACTCAAAAAGCCTTACATTAAGAGCATGATTAGTAATATAATGATTTCATACTCAACAATACTTATTTTATATATTTTAATTATGTTATTGTAACTAAATACTCTCTTAAGGATGACTAATATTACCCATATATATTAATAGACAAGATATCAAATGAATAAGTCAAATGTTATGCACCATATAGGTCACTCATCCATGTTGAGATATAATGAATATGATAATGGTGTAATATGCCCCACATTCACAAAATTAGTGTCCTCAATTTTTTCCATTTGAAAATGTTTTTTCACAAAAACTTCATATTAGATTCTTATATATTCCATAGTCAAGTGTTTATAATTTATAAAAAATCCTATGATCATCCTAGTATGTAAACTCTTTGGGCATGTATGAGGACTAGATTTTTATTGGAAGATAATTCTTCCCTCTTCACAAAGTTTTGTTATCTGTATGTGTGTTAGAATCATAGAACCAATGAATTTATTAAAAAAACATCAAAGGCTAGATGTATTTTAACTAATTGAGGTAAATGAAATTTGTATGACACATTCCCCATATTTTATAATATGTGATTAGGACAATAATACTTAGCTAAATGTTTTATATCATTATTTTATTCTTTAAATATTTTTTTATTATAAAATACAACCTCATAATTAACCAACCTTAGACATTAATTATAATTTTATCATATGTTTGATAGCTTGTTGTTTTTATGTCATGACTAGGGTGTCTCTAAGACTATAAATCACCTCTTGTTGGTGTACCACACATGCCTTTTGACCACCCTAATTGTTGGTTGATGTCTTAGGGATTAAGTGATGGATGGTGGGTCATAACCATATATTACCATAGATAATTTTCTTTTGTAAATATTAGATGTTAGACCATAATTTATACTACTAGAAACTACTTAATCTATTATATCTACTCATCATAAGAATAACAACATAAATACTCCTCAAATCACTTATGGAACACCTTAGTTTACTTGTATAATTTAGGGTGATATAAATATATATGATCGAAATAGGTACCCAAAAAAGAGAATAAATAAAGCAATAAAGTGTTACGAAATATGGGCTCATAGTCACTTATTATAATCTTTCAGTTACCATGTCACAAAAAAAAATTATCCATAAATTTTGTTTTCACCATAATAACTAAAAAATGATGTCACAATGCACAAAACTAGAAATCTATTTTGAATATATCAATCACAACTTTATTACAGTAATAAACATGAAAGGATATATGTATTTTAGCTAATTGAGATAACCCCATTTTTTATGCCACATTACCAATATTTTGTAAGATATGATAAGGACCATAATACATAAGTGAAAGTTTATTATCCTTATTTTTCAATGAAATTTTATTATAAAATATCAACCTCATAAATACCCAATCTTAGACTTCATTTTTTTATCCTACATTAGTCAAATTTTTATTTAATACAATTTTGTGCCATGGTTAGGGTATTTTTGACACTAGAAAGAACTTTTTGATGGTGTAACACATGTATTTTTTGAGTACTCTAAATCCCAGTTGAACTCTTAGGGATTAAGTATGGATGGTATGTGGTAGCCATATAGTGACATAAATCAATATGTTTTGGATAACACATTGAAAAACATGTTGTACTACCATTTTTTGCTATTAGTGAGTAGTTAAGTCATTTAAACTACTCATCGTAAGCACACACACAAAAAAAAAAAAAAAAAAACCCTCAAAGAATTTTTGGGACCACCTAATTTTCCCATAGAATTTGGGGTACTATCAAGAGATATGCACTAACTAAGTACCTATAAACTAAGAAATACCAATAAAAATATTACTACTAACTATGGGTTCATAGTCTTAGAGGAGTAAATATTACTAGTATTAGAGGAGTCTTTATTATTTCTTGAATTATTGTAGGCGTGAAAAAAAATTCATTTATGTATAGGTCTTGGTTGTATATCTATGATAAAAGGCCTCATGTTCATGACTCAAGTTTACACTCAAGTCCCTATTTTAAAAAATCCTCTTTTTTACCTAAAATAAAAAGTAAAAAATAGGGTTCACAATTACTTACTATTATCTTTGATTTACCATGTATATTTTAAAAAATTTCCATAAATTTTATTGTCACCATAATAGATAAAAAGGATCTCACAAGCCACCAAACTAGGATTTTTTTGGTAATTTATCAACCAAAACATGGTTGGAGAATTTTCCTATGAATATTTTGGAAATGTTACGATGAAATTATTGGATACTTCTTCCCATAATTGGATAGGAATATATCAATCAAGAAAATTACCTAGAGTATGAATTATTGTACCTTTATTGGCTGATACACTAGATATTCTACCAAATATTTTAGTACATTGCCTTTGATTCCTTAAAATAAACATCTATCTTGACCCTATGATAAGTCTTAAATAATCCTAAATGTTTCCCAAGTGTTGAGTCATGGAGCTCCTATATATCCCTATGCTTAATAATTGCATTTTTTTAAGGTTATATCCTATACTTGTACCAAATGGAGTCCCTCTTCCACATAAAAGTATTTGAAGTGATAAAATATTTTTGAAGCTATCAAATAAGATGTCATGTATATGTATCTTTCTACCATTTAATTTTTTCCTCACCCAAAAAATCAACATGCAATATGGACAAGATGGCATAACAAAATTATTTTTATATACATCCCTTATAGAAAGGACATTTGTAATTATGTTTTCCTTCCCTTTTTTCTAGAATAACTTGAATTAATATAATAGCATCATGTGGTGACCCATTATTTTTTCTCATTTAATGACAATCTTTGCTCCAAGAGTTTTTTTTTACTATTATGATCTATATTTACTTTGAAGTGTCTAACCATTATATAAGGTGTCCATTTATTAACGATATGAATAATGTCTAACATTTCCCTCTCTTAAATGGTCTTGAGTTAATTCTTGGCAAGGTATACTTTTATAATTTCAAAATAAACACACCATGCCTTGTTTTAAAGCATCACAATCCATAGCAAAATATTTTAGAGTTGTTAAGACTAGATTGTTTCACATGCTTTCCTTAAGCTCCTAAAACTCTTTAGTGATTTCATCACTATAATAGAAGGAAAAATTTATCAATAATTTTATATGTGGTCTTTCTATGCTTCCATACTTTTCCACAAACATTTAGTAGAATATTATTAGTCTTAAGAATCTCCATAGGTTGTAAATTATTTTATAAAAAAATCACTATATGATATTCTTGATCTTGGTAGGATACAAATTCATTCAATAATGATAGAAAATTTGACACAATTAATCCACCTCTTTGAATTTAAAAGAAATCATAGAAGGTTTTGTATAAATATGATTTTTCTTGAGAGTTTTTAAAACCTATTCAACATGTTACATATGGTATTCTTGTAGTTTTTTGTAACTCATTAAAACTTATATATGGAAAAGGTAGCATTTTTTTAATTACACATCCTTATGGATATATTATTTTATGTGAAGAGGGTTAAGACCAAACTTGAGTTTTAATTTTATAATAGCATCTTAAAAATATAAATATATAATAGTTTAATACATTATTAATGCAATGCGCACGGTTCTCTCCTATTATTGTGTGTTCTATTTAGTTTAATTTTACTTTTTAATAACACACCTTGAATTTATAATTAACATAATAAAACAATGTAATAACTATGCAAGTGAAATAAGAATGTTAATCATGGGAAATAGTGATGCAAATACTCAACAAGCATTACATTAAGAACACAATTATTAGTATAATGATGTGATACTCAACACTACTTATTTTATATATTTTAATTACATTATAGGAACTACATACTCTCTTAAGGGTGACTACTATTACCCATTTAAAATAATATACAAGATACCAAATGAATAAGTCAAATTTTATGCACACTATAGTTTACTCATCCATGTTGAGATATAATGAATAGGATAATGGTGTAATATGCCCTTCCTTCATGAAATTAATTTCCTCAATTTTTACTAATTTTAAATGTTTTTGAACAAAAATTTCATATTCCATTCTTGTATCTTCCATAGGCAGATGCTAGTATATTTAATAACAAATCCTATGATCATCCTAGTATTTAGACTCTTTGGGAATGTATAAGGAATGGATTCTAGTTCAAAGATAATTATTCTCTTTTCACAAAGATTTGTAAACTTTATGCTTATTGGAATCATATAACCAATGACTTTATTCAAAAAAAAATGACATGATAGATGTATTTTAGCTAATTTAGGTAAATAAAATTTGTATTCCACAGTCCCCATATTTTATGATATTTGATTAGGATAATAATACTTAGGTGAATGATTTTTATCCTTATTTTATTGTTTAATATTTTTTTAATTATATATACACAACCTTATAATGACCCAATCTCCCACTTCAATTATAATTTTCTCATATGTTGGATAGCTTGTTGTTTTTATGCCATGGCTAGGGTGTCTCTAAGACTATAAATAACCTCTTGTTGGTGTAGTACACATGCATTTTCACTAACCTAACTATTGGTTTATGTCTTATGGATTAAGTGATGGATGGTGGGTCATAGCCATATAGTGCCATAAATATATATTTTTGTAAATAGTACATGTTGGACCACCATTTCTCCTACTAGCATTTACTTAACCCATTATAACTAATTATTAAAAGAATAACAATGTAAATACTACTCAAATCTCTTGGGGAACACCTAAGTTTACCTATATAATTCAAGGTGATATAAATATATATGAGCTAACTAAGTACCAAAAAAAGAGAATAAACAAATCAATAAATTACTATAAAATATGGGTTCATAGTGACTTACTATAATCTTTGAGTTAACATGTAACTTTTAAATTTTATCCATAAATTTTGTTGTCACCATAATAACTAAAAAAATGATGTCACAATGTAAAAAACTAGGAATGTGTTTTGAATATATCAATCACAACTTTTTAAAAATAATTAATATGAAAGGCTATTTGTATTTTAGCTAGTTGAGATAACCCCATTCTTTATGCCACATTTCCAATATTTTGTAAGATCTAATAAGGACCATAATACTTAAGTGAAAGTTTGTTATCCTTGTTTTGTTGTTTTAATAAAATTTTATTATAAAAGATAAACCTCATAAATACCCAATATCAAACTTCATTTTTTTCTTGTACATTGGTCAATTTTCTATTTCATACAATTTTGTGCCATGGTCAAGGTATATTGGAGACTTGGAAGCACTTTTTGATGGTGTATCACATGTATTTTTTTACTTCTCTAACTCCAAATTGAACTCTTAGAGATTAAGTATGAATGGTATGTGGTAGCCATATATTTCCATAAATTAATATTTTTTGGAGAACACATTGAAAAACATGTTGCACTACCATTTTTTGTCATTTATGAGTAATTAAGTAATTGAAATTGCTCATCATACACATAAAAAATAAAACATGACTCAAAGAATTTGTGGGACCACCTAATTTTTCCCATCTAATTTGGGGTACTATAAATATCTATGCACTAAGTACCTAAAAACCAAAATAAACAAATAAAAATATTGCTAGTAACTATGGGTTCATAGTCTTACAGGAGTAAATATTACTAGTATTAGAAGAGTCTTTATTATTTCTTGAATTATTGTAGGTTTGAACAAATTTTCATTTATGTATAGGTATTGATTGTATATCTAGGATTGAAGGTGTCATCTTCATGCCTCAAGTTTATGGTCAAGTCTCTATTTTAAAACAACCTCTTTTTTATCCAAAATAAAAAATAAAAGAATAGGATTCACAATCACTTACTATTATCTTTGATTTACCACGTATGTTTTAAAAATTTTCCATAAATTTTTTTGTCACCATAATAGATGAAAAGGATGTCACAAGGCACAAAACTATGATTTTTTTAAATATATAAATCACAACATGGCTAAATAATTTTCCTAGGAATTTTTTGGAAATGTTACGATGAAATTATTAGATACCTCCTCCCATCATTGGCTACGAATATATAAACAAATAAAATTACCTAGAGTATGAATTGTTGTACCTTTATTTGTTGATACACTAGATATTGTACAAAATATATTAGTACATCACCTTTGATTCCTTAACAAAGACATCTATCTTGACCCTATGATATGTTTTATAGAATCCTAAGTGTTTCCCAAGTGTTGAATCATGGAGCTCTTATAGATCCTTATACTTAATAATTGCATTTTTCCAATGGTATATCCTATACATGTACCAAATGGTTTCCCTCTTCCACATAAAATTATTTGAAGTGATCAAATCTTGCATAATATTTCAAAAAATATGTCATGTATATGTATCTTTTGACCATTTAAACTTTTCCTCATGCACCCAATCAACGTGAAATATGGACAAGATGGCATAAAAAATTTATTTATATATTCATGCCTTATAGAAAGGGAATTTTTAATTATGTTTTCCTTTACTTTTTTATAAATTAAATTGAATTCATACTCTCACATCATGTGGTGACCCATTTTTTTCTCATTTAATTATAATCTTTACTCCAAGATTTATTTTTGACTATTATGATCTATATCTGCTTTGAAGTGTCTATCCATTATATAGGGTATCCATTTATTAACCACATCAGTAATATCTAACATTTCCCTCTCTTAAATGGCCTTGATTTAATTCTTGGCAAGGTATACTTTTCTAATTTCAAAAGAAATGCACCACACCTTATTTTAAAGCATCACATTCTATAACAAAAGATTTTAGAGTCACTAAGACTAGACTGTTGCACATGATTTCCTTAGGCTACTCAAACTCTCTAGTGGTTGAATTAATTTAATAAAAGGAACCATTTATTTATAATTTTATGTGTGGTGTTGCTATGTTTCTATTAACATTTAGTATAATCTTCTAAGTCTTAAGAATGTTCATAGGTTATGAAGTATTTTAGAAACAATCACAATATGATATCCTTGATCTTGGTAGGATCCAATTTAATTCATTTATGATAGATAATTTGACATAATTAATCAAAATTTTTGAGTTTAAAACAAAGTGTATAAGGATTTTTATAAATATGATTTTTCTTGAGAGTTTTTAAAACCTAGTCAATATGTTACATATGGTTTTCTTGTGGTTTATGTAAATCATTAACACTTACATATGGAAAAGGTAGCATTTTTTCAATTCCTCATCCTTATGTATATATTATTCTATGTGAATATCGTTAAGACCAAACTTGAGTTTCAATTTTATAATATCTTAAAATAGAAATATATAATAGTTTTATACATTATTAATGCACTGGGCATGGTTCTCTCTTATTAGTGTGTGTTTCATTTAGTTTAATTTTAGTTTTTAAGAGCATACCTTGAATTTATAATCAACATAGTAAAATAATGTAATAACTATGCAAGTGAAATAAGAATGTTTTAGATTAAGGTAAAAATAGGTTTTGAAGGGACCCCTAAACCCTATACAACAAGGTGAAAGATGAACCATAAAGCACAACCAGGTTTTCAAAGAACCTATTTCCAAAATAGTACCAAAACTAGGTTTTACAAGGACCTGTTACCAACAAATATGAAAAAATAATACTACTGTCAAAACACTGATCTAGATGTTAACAACTAACCACCCAGACCAATAACCAAAAAACCAAAAAAGCAACCCGTTTACTAACCCCAAAAAACCAGTTAGCAAAAGGGACCATTAGATATTCCTTTTGAATTGAGGTTTTTTTTACTCGACCAAAGATTCATATCTAGAGGGGGGACCAAAGGCTTAGACTTCTTCCTCTTAACTGCTATCCATCTGTCCTCTAACTTTGTTACCTCAGTAACCCATGCCTCAAAATAAAATGATCCTTGGAGCCCAATGGACCCAGATGCCGCAACAAATTCCTTGTGAGAACCAGACAAGGTCTGGCTCTTTGGAGGATCCTTTGAAATAGGAGAAGAGACCACCACCTCCACCACTAGCTCAGAGAGACCACTAACCATAGCCTCCATAGGAACTTCATTATAATGTTTCACCAAAAATTCCTCCTCACCCACTTGCTCGAAATGAATACTTTCCTCAGTATCAGAATCAGATTTAGTCAGAGCTTCCATAGGTTGTTTAACAGTGTTATGTTCAGAGGAAGTCTCAGTCCACTAAGAAGGTGGTCATCTAGATTTGGATATCCCTACTATACAATGAGTAGCAATATGACCCATTAGGTGGCACTTCTTACACTGAAAAGGGATCCCCTCATAATCCCACATTTGTGTCGAGGAACCCCTTGGGGAATCCAGGCTAATCACCTCAGGAAGGCCCTTAGAAACATCCACATCTACCAAAAAGCATGCATAAGTTAAATGGTGAAAATCCATAATACTTTCCTTCACAAATTAAAAATCCCCTATAACATTCCCAATGGTTCTAAAAACTGACTCATGCCACAGATGTATTGGAAGATAAGGGAGCTGCACCCAAATAGGGATCTTATTAAAGGATTCTAAGAGAGGATTAAAATCCTTATGCCATGGTTTGGCTATGAGAGGATATCTGCCCTGCCAAGAAAATTTATTGTGGCAAAAAATAATCTTCCTATCATCAGAGCATTGGAATAATACTATAAAAAACACCTAGTGCATGGGATGATTTTGGCATTATTTTCAATAAGTGGCAACCAGGTCTTGGAAATCTAGTCTTGTAGTTCTACGAGAGAGGACCAAAAGCCACAAAAATGAAAAATAGCAGCAAGAGAAGAAAAATTTTCTTCCTTTTGGAAGATTTCTTCCACTAATCCAGAATCTAGAGTTACCCTAATGGGTTTTAAAGCACTTACAGGCGAAATATGGGAAGGCCCTAATGATACGTGAGGTAGAGCGTCATGTAGTCCAACTTCGAAGGCAGCCACATCCATAAAAGTCCTTCCCTGGAACCAAAACTTGAACCAAGGGCCTGGGACCCATTAGCATAACACAAGGCCAGAAGTGAAATAAGAATATTAATCATGGTAAATAGTGATGCAAATACTCTACAAGCTTTACATCGAGAACACAATTATTAGTATAATTATTTGATACTCAAAAATACTTATTTTATATATTATCATTACATTATGTGAACTACATACTCAATTAAGGATGACTATAATTACCCATTTATAACAATATACAAGATACAAAATGAATAAGTCAAATATTATGCACAATATAGTTTACTCATCCATGTTGAGATATAATAAACAGGATAATGTTGTAATATGCCCTGCCTTCATGAAATTAATGTCCTCAATTTTTATCAGTTGTAAATTTTTTTGAACAAAAACTTCATATTCCATTCTTATATCTTCCATAGGTAGGTCCTAACATAATTTATAAAAAATCCTATGATCATCCTAGTATTTAGATTCTTTGGGAATGTATGGGGAATGGATTCTAGTTCAAAGATAATTACTCCCTCTTCACAAATATTTGTCAACTTTATGTTTGTTGGAATCATATAACCAATGACTTTATTTAAAAAAACATGAAAGGCTAGATGTATTTTAGCTAATTGAGGTAGATCAAATTTGTATGCCACATTCCACATATTTTATGATATTAGATTAGGACAATAATACTTAGGTGAATGGTTTCTATCCTTATTTTATTGTTTAAATTATTTTTTATTATAAAAACATAACCTCATAATAACCCAACATCACACTTCAATTATAATTTTCTCATATGCTGGATAGATTTTTGTTTTTATGCCATGGCGAAGGTGTCTCTAAGACTATAAATCACCTCTTTTTGGTGTAGTAGACATGAATTTTCACTACCCTAACTATTGGTTGATGTCTTAGGGATTAAGTGATGGATGGCGGTTCAAAGCCATATAGTACCATATTCTTTTTGTAAACAGTACATGTTGGACCACTGTTTCTACTACTAACATATACTTAATCCATTATAACTACTTATAAGAAGAAAAACAATATAAATACTCCTCAAATCGCTTGTGTAACACCTAAGTTTATCTATCTAATTTGGGGCTATATAAATATATATGAATGAACTAACTACCCAAAAAATATAATAAAACAATAAATAAATTGATAAGAAATATGGGTTCATAGTCACTTACTATAATATTTGAGTTACCATGCAACTTTTCAATTTTATCCATAAATTTTATTATTACCATAATAACTAAAAAATGATGTCACAATGCACAAAACTAGGAATGTGTTTTGAATATATCAATCAAAACCATGATTAAAAAATTTCCTTAGAATTTTTTTGAGAATATAATGATTAAATTAATGGAAACATCCTACTAACCCTGGATAGGAATATATCAACATAAAAAAATAGCTATATTATGAATTGTCACATCTTTGTTTCAATCACACACTATATATTATATAAAATATTTATGTACATCACCTTTGATTCCTTCCCAAAAAAATTTGTTTAACCCTATGATAAGTCTTCAATAATTACATGTGTCCCAAAAACATTGAAACATGGAGATATTTTACATGTTTATGCTTGAATATTTTATATTTGTGAAATAATATGGACCTATACTTACAATAATACAGTGTCCCACTATGCATCTAGAAAATAAATAAAAAAGTAATCTAATATAAATCCTAACAAATACTTACTAATTTTTTAAAAGTATGTAAAAATACATATACACTGCATCTTTGTATATATAATCTAAAACATGCTTGTTTTATTAATATCCATGACCCAAAATCAATATATTTTAAGGAAAACTTGGAAGTTTATGTCGCCTCTTTATGCCAAAAAGTGGGGACAAACTATTATGCTAAGTAAATTTAAAAATAGAAATAAAAGGAGTCCCATTTTCATACAAATATATTTGAAGTGATGAGAGATTTTGGAAGATATTTTAAAATTTGTTATGTTTTTATATTTTGTTGATATCCTAAATTTGGCTCATCTACCCAATCTACATGTAATATGGACATGATGACATACATAAACTATTTTTTACATTCATACCCTATACAAAGTGAATATGTATTTAAATTATCCTTCCCTTATTTAAAATTAAACTGAATTCATACCCTAACATAAATTAATGACTTGTCTTTTCTCCTTTAAGGATAGTTTTTGTTCAAACAATTATTCTAGATTGTTGTGATCTATCTTCCCATTATATAAGGTATTCATTTCCTAACCACATGAAAAATAATCAATATATACCTTTCATAAATGGAATTGAGTTAATTATTGCCTTTTAATTTGATAGTTTAAAAATAAATGTACCTTCCTTCTTACATGAAAACTCCACTCATGCCTTGATTTGAAGCATCACATTCCATAGTAAAAGTTTTTACAAAATATAAAGTAAATAAGACTAGACTATTTCACATTGATTCATTAAGCCATTTAAATGATCTAAATGTTGCATGACTCTACTAAATGGAAACAACTTTTAATTATCTTTTGTGTGGTGTAGTTATACTCCCATACATTTTTATAAATATGCAATAGCAACCTATAAGTCCTAATAATGTTAATAAGTTTTCTAGATTTTTAGAAAATTTCTTATCTACAATTTCCTTTATATTGATAGGATGTAATTCATTCTTTCATGATATAAAATTTGATACAAGGAGTCTACCTCTTTGACTTGAAATGCAAGCTTAAAAGGCTTTGCATAAATTTTATGTTTCTTGAGATTTTTTTAAACCTACACAATGTGGTAGTTATTGTATTCCCATGTTTTAATATCAAACACTATATCATCAAATAAAATCAATAAACTTCCCCAAAATGGATTGAATGTGGAAATAATCAGACTTTGAAATGTAGAAGGGGTATTTATAAGATTAAATGAAATTAAAAAAAAATTGAGGAAATTTTATAGAATTTTTTTAATGTTATACTTTATATTTATAAATTTATGAGACTTAGATCTAAGATGTAATTTAAAAAATGATATCAATGTAGTTTATCTAAAAATTCACTTGTTCAAAAAATATGAAACTAATGCTTTATGGTAATTTTGAAAAATATCTATAGTAAAAGCATGTGCTATAATTTGCATCCATCTTAAACATTGTGAATATTGGAGAATATAGAAAATCTAACTATGCAAAATAATACTTGATTCTAGTATCTCCTAAACCATTCAATTATTCTCACTCTTTTTCTCATAATATCACCTATAAGGTATATTGTTGGGTGTTTGGATATTAGGTATGTGTTGAATAGAATGTTCATGATATATTTTTTGCGTAAATCCTTACAACATATCTCAAAATACCAACATTTTTTTTGCCAATGATAGCTCAAAATATTAATTTGTTAACACATATTATTTTTGATATTATAATAAAAAAATTGTCATAAATATTAAAACACCTTATCTAGTATATTTCATATTTAATGAGAGTTCACCATCTATGGAGCCTTTATTTCATTCCCCTAGATTTAATTTTTTAGAACTCATAATGAAAATACATAGAGAGTTCTTAGAATTTCATCTCTATTGGACTAAAATTGGTATGCCATTAGACTCTCAAAACTATATGAGATCTACCCATGGGAATGGACAACTTAGGACTATTCAAAATTGATTACCCTATTTCTAGATTCAATTATTGTGGCATTTTTTATTAGATAAATATATAGCCATAATCAATGACAACTTGAATTTTTTTATTTGCAAAGATAAATTAGTTAAGTTGCATGGTGAACACATTAAATTGATGAAATTATGAGTACCTTATATAAAAATCAATGTTGTCACTCTTTACTTATTTACAACTATCACAATATTGATGGTTTTATATGTAGTAATCCTTATTATTACATGCGAGGAGATGGTCGATTATAAATCCTCTAATGTTTCTTCTAGCTCCTGTTTAGCGTTAATTTATTTTTCTTATTTGTATTTATTTTGTACTTTCTCTTCCTTTGAATAATAATTTCTTCTTCACACATTTATGTCCTCTAATATTTTTTATAAAAACTAAAACATCATGTAATTTCCAATTTTATTTAATTTTATGAGGATTTAATCTAGTTTGTTGATGAAAAGACTATGCCAAGCTATTCCAGTATTTGATGCTAGTGAATGTATATCTCCCTATAGATAAAATATTTCCTCTTTTCTATGTGTCATAATAATAGAATAAGATAAAATAGCTTGATAAAATTGAACCTCATGTTGAGTTTTTTCCTTCATATTTTCCATTAAAAATAGGTCCTTAAAGTTCTCATCCATAACATTATCCACTCTCAAGGTCATAAGTTCTAAAATATATGAATATAATCCTTGATTGTACTACTTTTTCATAGTTTATATCACTTTCTAAATTAGTTATCTATCAAAATATTACTATATGTCATAACCTGACCTTGTGGCCCATTATAGATACTTAATTTATAGTTATTCTAGCATGTTTTGATAACACTTAGACTAATGACTATTGATTTTATCTATATTTTAGATGGTTGAGTTATGAAATATCTTGGGTCACTATTGTGATTATGATATATCATAATTAACCCTTATACTAGATTCATGTTATCCTAATATACATATATTACTTGCACTAGATTCATTTTATCTTGTTAAATATGTTGCTTTAGTTTATATACATTATTTTATGTTATTGATTTAGCATGTTTCATTGATGTGGATTGACATTGATTATTCTTACAATTGTTGGTTGTTTTCGTAGGGCATGATCAGGGGCATGGTCATCAGTATTGACTCTAGTCTCTTTACAACTATATATGACTATGCTTAAATTATTAATTCATGTTAATGATTCATTCTAAATTCATTATCATTTATTATTTATATCAACATAATTTAGGTACTACTAATATCTTATTTGGTGGATGTAGGATATAGGTCGTGAGCTAGGCTCGATAGTGGATTTGGACATCTTGGGTATACTTGAGAGGTAATTGACTAGTTAGAATTATAAAAAAGGTATAAGATATATGATATGATACCGAACCACCATCATTTTTTTTATATCAATACTACTTTTTGTCTTTTATTGGTTTCATTTTATTTATGCATGTGTGTTTTATTCTTGCCCTATCCTTGATGTGATCTCCTTAGTGACCCTCATGTTATTAATCACTCATGGTTATCTTATGTTATGGTTATCATCTTCAGTGTTGGACTTGATCCTAAAATCCATAATGAGGGGACATGCATTATTAAATGGTTATGCTACTGGTTTGGTAAGACCATGTACGGGTCTATTGATCTTAGAAAATGTCATTAACAATCCCATTCATGGACAATTAACTTAGCATGAGTTTTGTTTGACTTAAAGTATTTTGAAAATCCTTATTGTTTTAATCATTTTTTTTGGATTTAATTATTATTATTATTTTAATGATTTTTGTCAATCAATATTATTGATCTTAGGTAGTCTTAAGGGTTTTGATTATTACTAGTTTTAATTTTTTTAATGATTTTTTTAATTATATGGATTGATTTAGGAAATTTTAATTGACCATTATTATTTAATTACTATTTTTGTATTGTTGCATTATTTTGATTTGTGGTTAGCTCACACCCCTAAACTAGCACTTCATCCTTTCCTTGGAGGTCTTTTATTTTCTTTGTTTTTTATCCTTTGATTTTTTTCTAGTTTTTGGTGTTGCCTTTTACTAAGTCAAAACCCTAGGACACATAAGGGAAAGAAGGAGGATAATTATTTGTTTAAGGCTTTTTTTTGCATGTGCCTATGGTTTTGGGAGGTGAGCTCAGTTGGAAAGAAGAGAAATATGTTGTGGAATAAAGGCAACAAGGGGGAACATAGGAGGAAGACATGATTTTACCCATAGTGACCTGTAGTTTTGGGTATGGTTTTTAGTTAGATATTATTATGGGAATATGGTTTTACTATATTAATTTCCCAAAGAAATTTATTTGAATCATTCTAGATTCATGGGGAAGTCGTGAGACTTCCCTTATGAATATATAATGGTCCAAATCAGTTTAAAATCATTTTTCTCTTGCTAAGTGATTTGAGTATTTTCATTCTTGATATTATAAATTTTATTTCACTATGTTTTGTGTTTATTTTATTTTTATTTTAGAAAACAAGTAAAACCTTAAAGAAAGGGTAAGGTTTAGAAGAACCTAGATTTACTTTGCATGCTCTATGATCTATATGATTATCGAGAACTCCTTTTTGGCTTGGGAAGATGACCTACAATAAGAATAAATCTAGAAATGGATTGATTACTAGGATTTAAGGGTAGATTACCTAGAAAATTATAAATCCAAGAAGTACAAGACTTTATTGGAGGGTTGTCAATCCACTCTTTAAATAAGTTAAGTTCTAAAAATGGAAAGAGATGTGTTGCATAAAGTAATAGAAAGTACTCAATCATAATTAAAGAAATGATTTTTAATAAAAAATGAGTGATTTTATTAAAAATGGGATTAACATGTTCAAAACTAATGCTAAAATTTTAGAACTTGATCTAGAAAATTGCTTAGGACTCTATGTTGTGATAGAAGTTAGAAAAACTAGACTTTGGATAAGGGTTAATGGGTAAAATTAGCTTGATATTTTTTGGAAAAAAAATTACATAGTGACTAATGTCAATCACTATGAAATTGATATTGATTAAGGTAACTAATGCTAGTGAGGGGGATGATTGACGCCAGTTAGGGGCTGATCAATGTCGATTACTATGGGTTTTATTTTTGGGAAGAATGGATTTTGGACTAATTATAGGAGGGCTTTTATGGGTTGTTTGGAGTTGGATAATGGTCATGGATATAGGAGGGAATATTAGAGATATAAAACATAGATATTTGAATACTTGAATAGAAAATAATGATCAGTGGGTGCTTGGTGGAAAAGAGAGTGTTTAGAGTTATAAAAATCCAACACAAGAGAGGATATGGGGAGAGATGGGTAGTGGATACAAGCACTAAACTATTGACAACTAAATATTGAATTAAAAACAAGTACATGATACTTAGATTATGTAGGAGTTGTTGGTTTGGAGATGTCCTAAAGTTGAGTGTAATATATTTGGGAACCTAAAAAAATGTGGATAGATTAATGGTGTTTGAGTCCTCATATTGAGGTGCTAAAATTGTTTCTTATCTCTAGGCTAGTTTTCTAGTTCAATGGGAAGCTTAAATTTGCATGAGAGTTCTAATTCTTGCTCAAAATTTTCAACCTCCTATGTAAGGGTCTTGGGGATAACCTAAGTAAATAACGTCAGTCCTAGTCAATTAGCATCAGTTAAGGGGTGATTGGCATCGACCAAGGTGGATATGGTCAATGTTACCAAAAATATCCATTTGCACTTAAGTTTGGTTGTTAAAACCATTAGAAGTGGTCCAAGCTTATTTAAAGCAACATGGGCATGTGGGAAGAAGTGATCTAAGAGGTTAAGGCATTAAATTCCAAGGTCAAAAATAATTGTAAGGCTAGGTGTTACTTAGTTAGGCATGGATTTAGGTAGGGTGAGGTGTAAATAGGCTTGTTTAACTTAATTAACTAATTAAAGTAGGTGTTTCTAAAGGGGTTTAAATAAATATCCTAAGCCAAGGGGGCCAAGGGGGTATTTTTTGACAACTAGAACCATTTGGTATGGTTTTCTAGTGTCTATATTTTCCCCTTTTTATTGTGTAGGTTACATCTACAAGATGCAAAACAAAAACAAATGGTGTAGTGAAAGGTTGGATCCCCCAAGTATGGGAGGAGGTGTTCCATCCCAAAATAAGAATAAATTAATTGAAAACGAAGTTGGGTGTGGGTTTGAAAATTTGGTAAGTGAGTGAAATTTTTTTTTGAGTGGTTATCTATTGCATGACAAGAGGGTACACAAAATGCAAAGTAGTGTAATGTTATAAATTGTGCCTAGATGAGGTTGTTATGGTTGAATGAATTGAAAAATAAGGTGGCATGTAGGGAGACAAGTGATAAGTGAATCAAGACATTACATTAGGCATAACTAATGTGGGTGCACTTATAATCATAATTCTCCATGTGCAGCTATCTATGTGAAACTATCCATATTTATAGAGAGCCAAAATTACGATGATCCTGAGAAGACAAAAGGGGCAGAAGGTGTCAGAAATGTAAGTGGATGTGTTTTAAGGAATTGATAGGGTGGTACACAAAAGGTACATATGTGCATAATGTTGTAAATCATGAAAAAGTAGTCTAAGTGGGCAATGTGACCAATTCAAATATGTCACAAAATGTACATGAATAAATGTCAACAAGGATTAAACGGAATGAAAGTGGTTTTGTATAGTGGAGGAGAAAAAAGGGTAAAAAATCCATTACGATGGGAAGGTGTCCAAGGTAATGGGGGGAGTTAGGGGTGTGAAACACTAATTTTTGTGATTGATGGCAATTAAGATCAATCGACATTGGTCAACCTAACTTTGGGGGTGACTAGCATCGGTCACCAACCAAACCTTAGAAAAGGGGCCCAATAATAGGAATGGTTAAAAACACTTGGTATTGGCATTTTGTTGTGGGTTCCATGTGTCTTTTAGTGAAAATATTATTTTTCAAAAATACTTTTGTGTAGACTAGGAGAGGTGAGAGTTTAATGGATCATAGCTAAGTAGTAGTTGGATTAGGTGTGGAGAGTGTGCCAAGTGGGTAATTGGTAGGGACTAAGATTAGACATAGATAACCAAAGATGGAATGAGTTAGAGGAAAAGCACAAGGTGGATTGCAAGCGGTGGTTGGGCAGTGGGTACCACCATCACAATGATCATGAGATGAGGTAGACACACTTATTATTTCATTTTTAAATTTTTCTTTGCATATAAGCATGTTTTGAGTTGGGAAAATTGAATGTGTGGGGGTAAGAGGGGGAATTAAATTTACTAGTATGAATTTAGTTGTGAAATAATGTATAAGGTGGGTAGTGTGAGGATAGGGGAGTAATGGTAGAGTGTAGGTGTTTTAAAAAAAAATAAGGTTTTGGGGCTCCTCCCTAACACACATTAATTGATTCTTGTCATTTTTAATTGATGCCAGTTGATGTTGAGCTAGTGTTAGTGAAGATGGGACTAACATCGGGCCATAATAAAGAATAAAAGTTGGTCTAAGGTCA
>JARHVA010003175.1:62500-125000 GCA_037957365.1 Torreya grandis
TATGGTACCCATATTTAGGATTGAGGCTAAAACTGTGATGGATAATCATATGATTCTATGTTGTAATCAATTTTCCTCAAAGTAAGGGGATGAAGGTGATAATTCAATAAAATAATGGATGAGCTTGAGTTAGACATAAGGTGAGTTTAAACTTATTTTAACAAAATAATGGATGTAGATGTGAAGCATTGAGGGATCGAGTTATATTTTATGATCAAGAGATGATAATTGGTAAGCGCTCGACCCATACTTATGCATTATGATATATGGTCTAAAATAATTAAAAGAAAACTTTCCCCACTTGCTTATTTTCATGTTGGTTACATGTTGATTTTATTTTAAGATAAGGTCTCTAATATTGAATTCTCCCTCTCTTAAGTGATTTTTATAAGCACACTTGATTCATTATTGATAGACATGGAGATGGTTAAGTGTAGCCAAATGATGCTCCTTGAATAGCTTAAGCTAGGCTAAATGATCTTGATGATAATCTCCCTTGAAGATGATATCATTTATGGATATATGAAGGGAGGGAATTTGGAATTCAAGAGAAAAGATGACCTCTACTCTAAAGACAAGTGAGAAAGGGTACCACTAGTAGGGTTTTGAATGTTAGTAAAATATGCCCATAAGGTAAAGGGAATGTGGAAGTATCGGTCCCTACCATATTCATTGACCATTTTGGTTAGAATTTTATTAAGTGTTTGTTAGAGGATTTAGCTTATCCACTACCTTGTGGACTATATGGAGATGAGAATCTGAACTTAATTACAAACATGCTACAATTATTGCTTACTTTCTTATTTTTAAATGATTTACCATTGTTGCTGATGATTTTATGAGGAACACCAAAGTGATACATGATATGATGGTTAATGAAGTCGATAATTTTATAATCTTTGTTTAAGATGATGGAAATAAACTCTACCCATTTTGTGAAATATTATATCATGGTGATCATAGAATGATGTCACTCCAAAGAATGATGTTTTATTTCACTGATGAGATCTAATCCCCACTAAGAAAAGGGCCTGAAATCCTTAGAAAATTAAAGGCCGTGACTAGGAACATGATGCAAATTAGCATGTTTTTGACACTTAACACACTTTTTGATGTAATCAAAATAACCTTTGTTATGGATAGGAAAATAATATCCAAGGTGAAGGATGTGTTTAGCAATAGCTATATCACTAAAATGTCCTCCACAAATCCCATCATGTATTTCTTTGATTGCATGAGAGATTTCATGACTATGTAGGCATCTAAAAAGAAGACCATCAAGTCCTCACTTATAAATAATTACCCTCAATAGGTTATAATGATAAGTACTATGTATAAATTATCATCTACCATTTCTAAAGAGATTGGAAGGGAATTTGGCTAAGGTAAGATAGTCAAAGACTTACTTATAGAAAATATCAAGTTAGGCTTCTTCCACATTAAAGATAGAAGTTAGGTTCAATTTTGTGTAAGGGGGTTCATTAAGGTAATGTATGGTCACAAATATTATATAGTAAAAAGGATTAGATGATAATTGGGAAGAAAGAGAAGCCATGGTATTGATGAACTTGTTTGTAGAACATGAAGTGGATTGAATAAGGTAATGATCAAATGACATCAATAGTATATATACCAATTATTTTTAATTTTGTAAAACACCAGTTTTACATTGGTAGGAACCATTCATTTGGTTCACCATAATTTATGAGTCACCAAAAATGTTAATTTATTTAATTCCCAATGATAAATTTATTTGGAGATTGAGAACTGTAGACATCCAATTCCTAACACCATGTGTGTTGAAATTGTCAATCTTACTCTAATTGTACTCAAATGCATATTTTAGGTCAAAATACATACAACATCCTAAATGGTTTGAAATTTTCATTTACAAATTCAATTTTAGGTGAAAGTATCCCTAAATAGGGCAATGCATTTTATGGGCCAGTTAACTTTGATTAGATCATTTTGAGTTAAAATGATCATATCACCATTTAGTGCTCTGGATCAATCTTTTCTTTTAATTCATTGGTACACATAATGTACCTTTGTTATTATTTTTGGAAACATCCTAAATGTGAATATGGTTCCAATGCATCTAGTATCACCTTATAATTCTTTTTGAGTCAAATTATGACCCAATAATATGACTTCTTGACCATTTTGATTAGTTGAGAGTCCATTTTCAAATAATTGCTTAAATGTTGATTAACCTTGCTTAAGGATAATTAATCCAAATCAAGGGATTATGTGGATTTTACATGAGAGTTGTTGAATATTTAGTTTTGAAACTTGATTCTTATTACTTACATCACCTAGTGACATCATCTATGCGGTGGCATCCATCAAGCCATAAGTGCATAAAATATCAACATTATGGGTTACCCATGCCTAGTTAATGCCTCCCATGCCTCTTTAATTCCCCTTATTCTAATGTCATCTTGAGGATAATTATGGATTTAATTCCAAATATTAAGATTATCCTCAACCACAGATCTTAATCTTGAGATGGACGGTTCAGGTTGATCCTAACCAATCTCAAAAATCTATAAATAAAGAGGCCATGGAAATCATTTCTAAGCTATTTTGGTGCAAATTTATTGTGCTCAAATATCTTCAAAGCTTAAACATTGCAAATTTATAATGCTAAACTATTTCTACAAAGCTTAATTGATATGCTAATTTAGTGATTCCACATCAAGAGCCTAGGTTTTATGCAGTGTTCTTGAGGCATTGAAGGTGCTTACCACCATTTTTGACAAAGACAAGGATTCTTGATCAAGGGAGAACATGTTTTTGAGCCACATGGGCATGGTGAATCCATTTGGGAAGGTAATATGGTATTTTTTTTCTTTCATTTGTTTGTTACTATCCTTTGTAGTTCCCATAAGAATAGATAGGATTGGTTAGTTAGTTCTTTATGCATGTTTCATGGTTTATGTAATAATTATTTAATAAATTGATTTTTAATCCTCTCTACAAGAACTAGGGCCTCATACTCAACCATGTTATTGGTGGAATAAAATTCATGTTTAAAAGTTAAGGGAAAATTTTCACCTTCAAAGGGGGATAAGGATGATTCCATCACCCCCACCATGTTGATACTTTTATCTATCAATGAATATGGTAATTTGATAAGTAATTTATTCTTGAGAGAGAATTGTGATGGACTCATAAATAAAATCAAAGTGATAAGGTTGGTTGTCTGCTAAAGGTGCTTCATCCAATTGATCAATAATGATTTTCCCTTTGATTGATTTTTGATGAAGTAACTCAAGATCAAACTCAGCTAAAATCATGAGCCATATAGCCACACACTAATTTTTGTATGTCATATAATGCATGTCCTTGAGTTGGTTGGTTTTGAAAATGATAAAGGTTTTGTGGTTAAGGAGGTAGTGATGATGTTTGAAAGACACAAAGACTAAGGAAAGGAATAATTTCTTGGTATGGTCATAATGATTCTCATACTCTATAAGTGTTTTAATGATATATTATACTACCTTCTCTTTATGATGATCATCACAATGTTCAAGAATAAGACCCAAATAATGGTCTATGGTATAAATGTAGAGGTGGAAGGTTTAGTCCTCTTTTAGAGGGACAAGAATAGGTGGGGGAACAATGTATTCATTGAGTGATTCAAATGACTTTTGATAGTCTTTATACCACTTAAAAGAGATATCCTTTTTAAGGAGGTGATGAAAAGGATAACATATTTTAGATAATTGAGAACTAAAGTGAAAAATGGATTGGAGCTTCCCTTGTAGATTGTGGAGTTTCTTGATGTTAGTTTGAGCAGGCATAATGATGATTGCCTTGACTTTAGAAAGATCAACTTATATTCCATGGAGAGAAAAAATAAATCTAATAAGTTTTCTTAACAAGACCCCAAATATTCACTTCTTTGGGTTAGGATGAATATGAAAGTGGATAATGAATCTAAAGATAACCTTAAGGATTCTTAAATGGTCCTTAAAACATTTAGACTTTCTAAGGAGGTCATCTACATCATCCTCTATGGTTTTATGGATAAGGTCATGAAATATGTAAGTCATGGCATATTGGTAATTTTCACCAACATTATTTAGACAAAAATCCATGACACTATAGTAGAAAGTTCCCCATGTGATGATAAATTTAGACTTATGTTGATCTTCTAGGGTAATCAATATCTGAATATAACCTGCTAATACATCCATAATATATATCATCTCATGGCTAGTAGTTAGACCAATAAGTTGGTCAATACTTGGCAAAGAAAACTCTTATTTTGGACAAGAAAGGTTAAGATCATGAAATTTCATGCAAATATGAGGTCACACTTTTGATTTGGAGGTAGGAATGACATTTTAGACCCATTGGAGATAATCAATAGGTTGGATGAAGTTGCCATATAAGAGATGCTGAAGCTCTTCTTTAATAAGAAAGGTAATATGAGGGTGCATCCTTCAAATCTTTTGCCTATCAAACTTAGTATTCAAGGTTGGTGATGATGTTATGGATTACTATGGAAGTGTCAATTTAGAGCATAACATTGTAATACCAAGAAAATTCTATGATATATTATCATAGAAAGGAAGAGAAATCCTGACACTCTAAGTAATCTAAGGATTGTTTAATTTTTATTATGAGAAGTTAATCCTAAGTACCCTAGTTTATGTCAATGATATCTTCATACAAAATGGTCAATATCTCAAGAGGAAGGAATTTGTGAATGGAGGAATCTTTAACACCAAGATAAGTGTGAAGGGAAGTGTCATCCTAATAATGGATAATATTAATTGTAGGAAAATCATCTTCTACCACCTCAAGATGACCTAGAGGAATGGTTCTAGTTTCTCCATCCTTTTGATAGGTCAATGGTCCCAAACTAATCATATTGATCAAAAAAATTTAGGGGGAATGGAATTGAGGTCCTTAGATTTTGAATAATAAGGGGTTGGTGAGGACAAGATTTATTTCTCAATGATTGCAATGGAAGGTGGATTGTTTGGCTCTTATAGTGGGATGAGTCCAAGACCATATCATTTATGAGGCTTTTCATTTTATGTGGTAGAAAATAACATGGTCCATGCTCATATAATCCTAAACCAAATTCCTTCCAAGCATACTAATGGAGGTATGTTTTGGAAAAATTTGGTTTATCCAATAGAAATTAGAGGTGAATGGTTTAATAGAAAAGGATGTATTTAAGGCTAAAATTGGTTGATCAAGTCCCCCATAGATAATGTTTTTTTTGGAAATTGGGAGGACTAAAAGGAATGATGGTTATAATATTAGAATCATAGCTTGAATGTTGATCAAAATTTCCATACTCTTGGGGAGTAGGAAGGACATTTAGAGTAAATATGTAATACTCCCTAAGTGAGACACATTCAAATGTGGATTCCAAGGGGTCTTTCATATGGATTTAGGAGGAAGGTATGGAAGAACTTATATAATCT
Organism: Torreya grandis; assembly: GCA_037957365.1. Taxonomy (NCBI): domain Eukaryota; kingdom Viridiplantae; phylum Streptophyta; class Pinopsida; order Cupressales; family Taxaceae; genus Torreya; species Torreya grandis. Next base: position 67,948 of record JARHVA010003175.1, read on the forward strand.
TAGTTGATGGAGGATGAAGGAGATGTATCCTTTAATGGGATGATATCATCATTAGGTTAGTAAGTCATATTACATGAGTTGAAAGGAGTAATGTAAGCTGGAATGACATGGACTTGACCCTCATGCTCAAACATGATGCACCTATGTAAATTTAATATCACACAACCCATGAAATAAATACAATGGCATCCAAGCAATATGTTGTATTCAAACTCTCCTTCTACCACATATAAAATATCAATAAGAGTGTGAGGTCCCAAACATATATGAAGGCTGACCATACCTAAGGTAGTTTTCATGGTATCATTAAAAGATCAGAGTACAAGATGAGTGTGAGGGCCTAAACATATATGAAGGATGACCATCCCTAAGTTTCTATGGTATCATTAAAATATTAAAGTATGATAATAGTTTCTAGCATGATGTTCTTTAGGATCTTAAGTTGATCATAAGCATGGGAGGAAATGATATTAATGTTATCTCCCCCATCAATAATAACCCTCTTGATCTATTTTTGGTTGATGTGGGTGGTAATAAATAGTGGAGGATATGGATCATCTAGATGACGATGGGATATGTCCAAATCCTAAAAGGTGATGAGGATAGATAATTGAAGGGCTCCAATAAGTGATGTCAAAATTCATGGATCTTTAGGTTAAACCTCTATTGATTTCAAGGCCTCCATCATAACTTTATGGTTTTATGGATAGGTTTGGATCAACTCATACAAAGTCATCTTCACCGGTGTTCGGTGAAGTTGTTTTAGAACTAAAATATGTATTAGTTTAGAGGGGTTGGATTTGGGTACACCCAAGATAGAAATATTGGGCTTGGGTGAAGGTGATTGAGGTGCTCTAGTGTAAGAAGGGTAGGTCTATGAGATAGATGCTTTGGCTTTCTCTTTATCCTTTTGGGTTTGTGATTGAGTGACCACATGAATGGTATGGATTTGGAAGGAATGTGGATTATTAGGTTTCTTTGGTTACTCTATACTCTTACATGAGAGTTTGGGGATAGGATGATGTGGGGTGGTCTCTTTTGGGTTTTGGATTATAGGTGGGATTATGGTAATTTACTCTATTAATAGATCATCTACATCACATAGTTTTTAGATTATGTCTTCGATATATTTGAAGTTATCTATGTCATGTTTAGGTGTCCTATGATATGCACAAATTATATTATTAATGAACCAAGATGGTTTTTGACTAAGTGGATAAAATGGTTTAATGGTAGGTAAAACTAAGTATGAAGCTTGTATCAACCTTTTAAATATTGTAAAATAAGATTATAGTAAGGGTGGTAAGGATGTGGAATTTTTGGGTTTTACAGTTGTGGTGGATACCCTTTTAGGGTTAGGATTAATTAATGGAGCTTTAGGTGGTTCATTTCTTTTGGTGGATGGTTTTGAGGTTGAGGGTTTGTTAAGGATAAGTATGGGTATGGATAAAAGTGGAGGTTGAACTTGTGGATTCTTTGGAAGGCTTGGTATTTTTAACAAGGTGGAAGGGTGAGGTCCTAAAATGGATGAGGGATGTGGTCATAGAATGGAAAGTAAAGTGGAAATGGGAGGTTAGATGGTTTTGGATTTATAAATATAAGATGGTTCAATTATCCTTATTAGTTTTGTTTGTGGATTTTTAGGTGGGATTGGTAGTGTCAATTATAGCTTCAATAGAGGATGGGTAATATTTTGAGTGGGAAGGACACCTAGGTTATTGATAGGATTTAATGGGGTAGTAGAGGTTACTTTTTGTTTTGTGAAGGAGTTGTGTTGGTTGGTCTATCTAAATTTTAGGATGTGGATGCTCTTGTTGACTTGGTTAAGGTAATAGTGGTCTCATCTAGACAATGGCATGGTTGGTTATTCCTTATTGGTTGGGTATGGGAGTCCAAGGTGGTGCCATAATGTGGCCCAATCAAGCTTTGGTTGAGAAAAAAAAATTAGATTCTGGACCAACCTTTATTATAGTTTATAGATAATATTAGTTCCCTTAGTAGTGGACACTAAGGATATACCAAGTGGTTGTAGAATTTGGATGGTAACATTTTCTTTTTCTTATATCAATGGTTTTAAGGATTTGGTTAGTTATTCTAACATGGAAGGAGTAGGTGAGACAATATCTTCCTTAGTTATGTTTTCGAAAGGAAGGGTAGATAAATCTAACATGGAAGAAAAGGGCATGGGAATGATAGTTCCCTCCATCATTATTCTTTCCATATTATGGTTAGGTAATTCCACTATGGAAATAAGTGGAGAAGGGATAGTGGTTTCTTCCTTTGTTATGCTTTCCAAAGGAGAGATGGGTATTTCCACTATGGAAGTGAGTAGAGAAAAGATGGTGGTTTATTCCTTTGTTATTATTTCCAAAGGAGAGATGGGTATTTACACTATGGAAGTGAGTGGAGAAGAATTAGGGGTTTGGTCCATGGGTTCATTAATTATAGTTCATTAAGAATAACATTAACTATATGAACCTCATGTTTATCAGATGTTTCTACATTAGTATGCTCATTTTTTGTAGAAGGTGGGTGGTTTAAGAAAGGTTATTAGAAGATTTTAAGCTCTCTATTGGGGGGTACATTTGAGTTATCCATCAAAAGCTCACCCTTGTCAATAAAGTCTTGGACTATGTTTTTAAATGTTTTGCATCTATCAACATTATGCCCAATGACATAGTAAAAGTTGCATATCTAATTTTCCTTACACCAACTTGGTATAAGATGGGAATAATCAAATTGTTGAGTTAGTTTGATTAGAGGAAGTTAAATTATGGATGCCTTCAATAATTTATCTAAAACTAAAGCATAAGATTCCCCTAGCATATTATATTGATTTTTCACAAAATGGTTTTGGGATTTAGAATTTTGGTTTAAAGAGGTGATAGGATTGGATTGGTTGACATCAGAGGAGGAGATATTCTAAGTAAAATTACATTAGTTTTTCCTTTGTCTTTGGTATTGGTGTGGTTTAAGGGTTTAAAATAAACTTCACTAGATTTGAAAATAACATTGTTATTCCTCAATTTAAGTTTATCCTCATCAATTTCTCTAATTTCCAACTTTATATCCATGGTAAATGCCTCATCAAAGGTTAGAAGTTTTGAACCTGTAGGGTGAATGAGATGTGTTTAACACATGCGAAAGAGAAAATTTTAATTATGTTAGGTTGGGGTAAGGATAAGGAGAGTTGGTTGATCAACCCTCTCCAATAAGTAACAAAGTCACTAATAGATTCATCTTCAAATTATTGAATGGAATATAAGTCATTTATAAAAACTTTCTTGGAGATATTGATATTAAAGTGGTCTAATAAGGTTTGAGCTAATTGAGAGAAAGAAAATAGGAAGTACCTAGTGATGGTGCTATACCAGTCTAACGTTGGTCCCACTAAGGACATAGGGAAGGTTCAAAGAAGAAGAGCATCATCATAGGCAATTAGATAACATGAATTCCTAAATGCTCTTATGTTATATTGAGGATCTTCCTTTCTTTAGAATTTGGGAAATTTTAGAAGTTCCTTTTATGTGGGGTAAGGATGGATTGGTATGGAGTGGTGGATGGGTTCATTGAAAATATGATCATAGGAAAAAAGATTATGGGCTAAAAAAATGGATGTCTCTAGCTTTTTCATCTTGTCCATCAACATTTTAATGATCTTAGTTTGTGGTGGTACACCCCCATAAGTATAAGGTATGTGTGATTGGGGTTATGAGGGTGAAATATATTGGTAATTATTAGGAGGTTGGGTAAAGGCCACATATTGGTAATTGGTCATGGAAAATTTGGAAGATGGTAGAAGCATATATCCTTGTGGGTTTGGGATATAGCCTAGGTTAGGTATAGTAGGTATTTTCTTTGTCATAAGCATGGGTGGGTTGGTTGGTTGAATGTGTGTGGTCACCTTGGTACTTATGGGTGGGAGATTAGATGGAATGGAAACCACTAACTTTTGTAAATGGGTAGAGGATGTTGGGTTTTGAGTGGTAAATGGTAAGAAATCAATACTAATGGAAGGTATCCCAATGGTAAGTGGTACTTGGGTTACCATAGGCTAAGTTGTCCCTAAATTTGATGGGTTAGTAATGGGGTTGGTAGAAGTAGAGGGTGATTGGGAATTTACTAGTAGAAGAGAAGTTGGTTTTGGTTAATGGTGGTTGAAGGGTTATTTATCAAAGAGGAATATTGGATCACCATGAACTGGGTGGTAGATATAATGGCAACCAAAGTCTCACCCATAAGGTAAGTGGGCATGCCATAAGGTGGATCAACATAGGGAATTAAAGTAGTGGTATAGTTAACAAATGTGGCAAGATAGTGTTGGAGGACCATGGGGTTATTATCAAGGATGTTGGTAAAGTCAATATCTCCTAAGGCAAAAGACTGAGGCATATTAGGACTCCTAAAATGGTCAAGGAAACTTTTTAGATTTAGAGTGTGTTACATAGATGAGGAAGATGAAGACAATTGGTTGGGAGGTTGGTTTTGGTTTGCTTGATATCTAGCTTCTTGCCTTGTAAAGACCATGTAATGAATGGTGGAATAATTTTTGAATCTTAGTGGAAATGAACTCACACACTCAAAAATAGAGAAAATAAGTAAAATATTAAAGGAAATCACACACAATCTAAGAGTGTGTTAAATCCTAGAATTTAATTTATCTCACTTTTGGGCTTATACCTTAATTTATAAGTTTATGAGAATCCACTTTTTTTTTTAAATGGGTACTAGAATAAAAAGTCTATATATGGTTTCATGTTTGTTTAAGGATCTTAATATCTATGTACTAGAATCGGTACATAGTTTGATATTAGGTCCTACCCCTTCACTTCACACACCATAGTCATAAGTGTGTCAAGTTATTAGCCAAGATATACTAAATTACCAAAGTTTATACTCACTTAATGTATGGAGTTTTGGTTTCTCCCCTTGGTAGTGAATTCCAAGTGGGATAGCCAAGGGTGAAGGTTTACCACTATGTGATGAAATCCTAATCAGGCCTTATGTGAATGTTTGATGAATTAATTGTATGAGTGGTTTTGTATTGTGTGTTAAAAAAGTGATTGATAAGATTGATTTATTGATTAATTTAAACTATGTGATTTAAACAAGCAAATAATCAATGAATAAATGTAATAAAAAGTAATAAAAAGTACTCAATTATAATGAAATAAATTAGTTTTAATATAAAATGGGTGATTTTATCAAAATTGAATTAACTTGTTCAAAAATAATGATAAAATGCTAAAACTTGATTCAAAAAATTATTTAGGAATTTGTATTGTGGTAGAAATTAAAAAAACTAGACTTTGGATAAGAGTTGATGGGTGAATTTAGCTTGTTATTTTTAGGAAAAATAATTACACAATGATTGATGATTTTCAATATGAAACTAATACTTGTTAATGTGATTGATGCCAGATAGGGGGATGATTAATGCCATTCAAGTGGTGAATGATGTCAATTACTGTGGGTTTTGGTTTTGGGCAGAATGGATTTTGGGCTAGTTATATGAGGGATTTTATGGGTTATTTAGAGTTGGATAATGATTGTCGATATAGGAGGTAATCTTAGAGGTATCAAATGTAGATATTTGAATAACTAAATGTCAAATAATGATCAGTGAGTTCTTGGTGAAAAAGAGAGTGTTTGGAGTTACAAAATTCCAACATAAGAAAGGATATGTAGAGAGATGGGAAGTGGATACAAACACTAAACTACTGAAAACTAAATATTAAAATAAAAACAAGTCCATGATACTTAGCTTTTGTAGGATTTTCTAGCTTAGAGAAGACCTAAATATGAGTGTAATTTGTTTGGGAACCCAGAACAATGTGGATAGAGTAACGGTGCTTGAATCCTATGTATTGAGGTGTTAAAACACTTTATTTATCTCTAGGCTAGTTTTTTGGTTTGGTAGGAATCTTAGATTAGCATGAGAGTTTTGAATCAAATTTAATATTTTTAACCTCCTACACAAAGGTCATAGGGCTACCTTAAGAAATTGGCATTGATTCTAGTCAACTTGCATCAATTAAGGGGTGACTAACATCAGTTAAGGTGGATATGGTCAAAGTTACCAAAAATAGCCATTTTCACTTATGTTTGGCTATTAAAACCATTAGAAGTGGTCCAATATTATTTAAGACAACATGGGAATACATGAATAAGTGGTTTAGGAAGTTATGGCATTAAATTCCAAGATGGGAAATACTCTTAAGGCAAGTTGTTGCTTAGTTAGCCATGGATTTGGGTTGGGTGAGGTGTAAATAGGCTTAATTAACTAATTAAATTAGCTAAATGGGGTATGTGGGTGTTTTAAATGGGTTTTCATAAATATCCTAACACAAGGGGGACAAGGGATATTTTACGATAACTAGAACCATTTGGTGTAGTTTTCTATTGTCTATAATTTCATTTTATCAAAATAATAGAGGAACTAAATCATGGGATTTAAGTATTAAATGGATTTGGAATGTTTAATTAATTAGTGGATTTTATAATTATTTTACTAGGTAAACATAAATGAATTATAACCTTATAAAACCCTACTATAACTATTTGAAACTTATCTACCCCTGCACGGTCCCTAAAATAATAGTTTTTTTTGCTAATACCCATTTAGGTGGCTTCTTTCTAATTGGATATGATAGATATCACATGTAAAAAATGAAATATTTATTTGAGACTTTCATTCCTTCCTTTTCATGTGATTCTATTCACTCTTATTATGATATATATCATATGTAGTCTTTTGCATAAGTAGCAACACTATTTTCAATGCCCAATTGGGTTATTTATTATTATGGGTTTGTTTCCTATTGATAATGTTTTATTAAGATATCATATGTAAATAAGGATAGATTTTTATGAATCTTGTCATGTTCCTTTATGTGATTCTACACAAGTTGGTTTTGATAGATATCATATGTAAAGAGGATGAATTTATCTGAAGCTTTGATGCCTTCTTTATATATGATTCTGTCAAGCTTGTTTTGCTAGATATTTTATGTAAACAAGAATAGTTTTTTTGGAAGATTTTATATCTTTATAATTTATGATTTCGCTCATTCTTTAGAAATCTTTGGCTTCCACTCGATGTTATACCTTATTATATTAATATCTCTTATCCATATTTGAAGTTTTAGTCTATGATAAAACCGATTTATCCTTGATAATTGTAAACCTCTATTTTACTCATGTTGTTTGGAGTGGGTTTTTTCTCAAACCAATTGGGTTGAATTTACCAATCTTAGATTGTAATTATTTTATTCTGCTTTGATTTAGTGGGGTTACATTATTATTTTAGTTTCAAGAATTTTGACATATTTGAAGTAATTAAATGTTGGCTGTAGATGGCTATTGTCATCCAAACCAAGTTTATTTTCTATAAATTAATGATCTGTATTCTCTCTTTTTGTCTTGATTGAGTTGATTTGGCTGTTGTGGATTGTAACCATTATGTTTAATCATTTTAAACTTGGGTAAGCCTCTTGGGATGATCAATAGACTTGGATAGACCTTTTGGTCTTATTAAATGGTTATGATAGATCTTGATTTATAGTGTAAATCATATTTTATAAAGATTCAAGTTATGTCTTGGGTATTACTCAGGTATTTTGGTTCAATTGAGTGTTATAGTTCTATGTTGACTGCATTTTTTATCTCATCCTTTATTAACTATTTTATAAGTTTTATTGATGGCTATGTATCTTTTGCATACCTTTTACCTTGTCCAAGTACCTAGTTACCTAAACCCTCCACCAAATTTATGGTTTGGGTGGTAAGGACCACCAATGGTTGGGCCCATAGGGATGGTTTTGAGGGGTGTTCTCCTTACCATGGTCATCCTCTTCATTGATGCAATTGGAATTGCATGTAAAGGCATGATTCTTGGCCATATCTATTGGTGTATGTTTTTTGGTGGGTGTGTTGGATTATAGTTGGTTGTTCATCTTATGTACAAGTTTCATTTATTTGCATTATGTAGTCTTGTAACATTTATTATGTTGGAAAGGAATCATATTATATATAAGGTTATTATTAGTGGTGGAAATAAATATGGTAGCATGGTTATTGTATGCATAAATAGATGTATTTATTTCTTGATATGAATTTATGATGGATTCTATTTGTTGTCACATGAATTTTCACCCTTTGAGGAGATGTCTCAACTCTCTTCATCCTAGTGGCATAATTGAAACACATCTAGGTTGTGGGTAGCCTAAGAATGAGATTAATCTCTAGATAGGTATAGCTCCCTTAATGTACCACTTGAGGATCACTACTACACCTATACTAGTGATGGAAAAGGGAGAGATAAAATTGAAAGAAAAATATCATAAAGGAGGTGATACACCAAACTATTTGATGTCTACCAACCATCTACATGTTACACATGATAATAAGGGACTAACCAAACATACACTTCTCCAATCTACATCATCTCACATCAATATTTCATTATGAGGCTGTGATGAATGTTTAGGTTAGGAAGACTAGACAAGAGGCCTAAGATAGAAATATTTGATTATATTAACTCACTCAACCATGAAACATCAATATAACACTTCACATGACTTGCAAGAGGAATCTTTCCAACTATAAATAAATGAGAGAATGAGACAACATGATAAGGAAACAAGAGTCATCACTAAGCAAGATCAATCATCCAAGTAAAAAAAACTATGAATAGTCATGAAAGAGATAAAAATCAGTAGTATTTATTGATCCATGGTATGAAAATGAGCAGGGATTCACCATACTTAGGTGGAGCATAATTTACAAGGGCCAAAATGGCTAGTTCTTATAGAACTTAAGTGAGAGAGGAGAAGAAAGAAGTCCAAAGGTCACAAAGATACTTGTCATGCTGATAAAATGAGTTAATTTTGAATAATAAGATGGTGTTAAATGGACCATGTAAGTTTAGAAGAAAAAAGTGGCTTTCCAATTCATGAAACTCATGAAAAGTGGAATGGTATTCCTTTTATTGGCTCAAAAAACTACCTTCATGATTTAGCCATGTTTGAGCATCCCAAAAATAACTAGGGATATGTATGATGATTATAATGAGATTTAAGAATTTTATATATGCATCTCCATGTATTGGTTACAACCCTGGTCATCTAGAATCATCTAGAAATGAGCTTTCACTATCTGCACTCAAAGGAAACTCTTCTTTCAATCACCCCTCACACTTGGATTCCAAAATGGCTTAAATTTTCCATGAAAATTAATAAAATGGAGTGTATGAAATTTTTAAATACCATTAATGGACTTAAAATCATTAGTCACACCTTAAAATCACTTTCACTTAGAGTTTTCACACTTCTCACTATCATGTTCACTATGCCAATTTTGATAGGCTAAGATGAGAACTTTGCTAGGAACACTTAAGAGTTCTTAAAAGGAATTAAATGTACATGGTGAGTTATATTATGTCCAAATATTTATTCAAAATTTTATTTCATCTCTTTAAACCTCCTAAAACCTATATAGTGCACAAAATAATCAAGAAAACCCTATTTTGTACTCCATATGTACAATTATATACAATACAATAGGATGGGGAGGACCTTGATAGAGTATTATAAAAATTTAAATCACTTTCATTTTAATTAAATCTTTTTTAGTTATCCTTTTAACTTCAACTTCCCAATCAGGGCCTTATCTAAGGGTTTACAAGGGTTTTATTCTATTTCTACTCTTAATCTTTATTCATGAATCTCTAACATTGAAGTTGCTAAAAAATTACAATATAACATATTTAAATACCTTCATAAACATCCCCAAAATCCTTATATTCCCATACAAAACTTCCAAGAATATGTGAGCATATAAACTTCTCTTATTGAGCCTACTTCTCCATTCGCTATGGGTCTAAAGTGTCCTAAATTAAAAAATAACTTTTCCATGGATTACCTTGCATATTAAAACATCAGACATATCTAAATCCATCCTATAAACATGATTAAATAAGGTATAAATCTCACTATGGGATGGAAGTGATGTTGAACCCCCAATTGAGCTCTAGGACTCAAACAGTCATGTATGTATACTTGGAAATCTAGAGCATTATGTTGGTTTTCATCCTTATATGATTGGTTTCCATGATTTTTCAGGTTTCATAAAACTCCAAACACATTATATAAAGTTTCAATCAACTTTTTTTCTATCCTTTTTCTCTCATTTTCTCGAGATTGTAGGGTTTGCACAAAAAGGGAGTGACCTTTGTTTGAGACAAAATAGAGGGAACTCATTTGTTTCCTCAAAAAATGGTGAATATTGGAGAGGATTATCCAAGTTTTTAATATTATCTACACAATATTTTATCTTTTTATAACATCATTTGACCTTTTAAATTTTCAAAGACATAAGATAAACTTGTGTGGAGATAGATTGTATGCATGATCTGGAATATAGACTATATGATACATCATTGGAACCCTTTATTTGTTATATAAACATCATGATGGTTCCATTATAATATAATAATCATAATTATGGGATCATAATCTTCATTCATCAATTCAACCTTTCATGTACCCCTACACAAACCTTGAATTCTCAAGACTGTATGTATAAATTCCTGACTATGTCTTATGTCTTGAAAAGGTACCTATAGGTTACCATGCTTGTTTAGGACTGAGTAAATTGTCTAAAATATTCCCTATATTCCTTTAAGAATATTTTTTACTTACTTGGATCCATTTGTTCACCTTATATAGGCTAGATCCTCATCCAACCACCCTGTTTAGCTTATTATCTGCCTACTCCACTTTAAATGAGTATTTTTAATACTAGGACACCTATAGGTGGTCATTAAAGACAAGTAAAAATACATCACATTATTTATGTGGAATTTATATTAATTTTAAACCTCTCTCATTTGTTGACCCTAATGATTCCATGTTTAAACCTCTATCATAAACTGTGTAGGAGTTTGACCCTTAGCTGTAGGTGAATGATTTGTAGGTGTTTATGAGCTTGAAAAGTCATAATGTTTGTTTCTTCAAACATTTATAACCTTTTATGAAGCTTAAAATCACTATTAAAAATATTAAACATGCCTAACACTTATACATTGTAAAAAAGAAGCACCTTCTTAGCTTGAACCTTATGTTGGTTGTAGATGAATATGCTTAGGCCATTTGTATGGACTATGACTTCCACTAATGGATGAAAACCATCTTCCATACCTACCCTGATGCTTATCTTTCCAAAATTTTAATTTATTAGTGAAAAAATACAATTCCAACCTAGTTTCAAGCATCAACTTTACTCATCAGGCGTAAAAATGCTACTGACTCATCTTGATATAGATAACACTGTAGAATTTTAGTGCTTAAAAGGCAACTTAAGAGATCTTGAAAACTAATGTAGTAATATAAAATGTCAAAATTGGTATCTTGAGTTTGGTTTGTGACACCCAACACATAGGTCCCTCTTTCATGCTCTCTTGATCCTTCTAGAAACATATTTATTGATTCCCAATCATCCATAGACTTCTATAAACCTATTTATTGATTCCCAATCATCTATAGACTTCTAAGACCTGATTCTATCTTAGCTAGACCTCATTTTCCATGCATATTCTATCTCCCCATGTCCTAAACCTACAGGATAGGAGAACTAGGGTTGGACTATAGTGCTAGACCCTAGGGTGACCTATTTATAGTTCTCTTATCTAATCACATTTCAAATCTAAATGACTATTTTCTTCTGATTCCTCTTATTCATTATGTTAGCATAATGAAAATGCATTTAACCCATGACAAATTATATATATATATATATATATATATATATATATATATATATATATATATATATATATATATATATATATAAAATCCAATTCTAATTTAATTTAGAAGGGGTTAGAAAATATTACAAATACAATCAAGAATAAAATCAATACCACTAATGAAAATTTCCCTATTCTCTACATACAACCATTTGATATAACCACCAAAATATTCAAATCCTCACACCATCCCCTAGCCACCTCAAGCACACCCATTTTAAATTTTTTAAATCCACATAAAACTATTTAATAGAGCACATCAAGTGGTATAACTAAATATGGCTTGATCCCTCTTTGGAGTATTGGTATGTAGGTAACATGCCCACACAAGGGGTGTGGATACATGTTCAATGCATATTACACACACTAATCCCTCCCCTCTTGCTCAAGTTTCATTCAAGCATAATGGAGGTCTAGGGTTTGAATATTAAATAAGATATACAATGATCTCCATAAAAATTTAAGATCCAAAATTTCATAGGTAGGCTCACACAGGGACAATGGAGAAAACCCAAAAAAATCAGATCTTTGTGACTAGTTTGGACAATAGAAACAAGACCTAGACTATAACACCAAACTTTGAAGTGCCTTTTTTTTGGTATTCCTATCCTTTCACCCAATGAAATCTATATCTTGGTTCATGACACTATCCTAATCTTGCATAGTCGATATCAACCCAGTTTTATGATAAGTTACATTTCTCCTCTTTCATTACTATTTTTAGAAAGATACAAAGGTTAAATAAATTATACAAATTAGTGCTTAAATTATTTTAATATTATCTACTAATTTAATGAACTCAGACCCTTAAATAAATTATGAATAAAACTCTAATATTCCCAAATCTATTAAATTATTTGTTGAACCTGACTTACTTTATTTGTACATAAAATCCATAGAAACCCTAGGGTTATTTCCTTATTGATTTTTTCAATAATTTTTTTATTTTTTTCTTGTATATTTTAAATTATAAATTCACAATAATTTTTAAAATTACATATTAATTTAAAACAAAATTATTTTCTTCCAAACCCTAGTTGCATCTATTAGGTCCATTTAAATCAGAAAATTTCCAATGTTTTCTAATTTTTTTCCTACATATTTAAATCAAAAATTCACTTGAAATTTTAAAAATCCATAGTAATTTTTTAAAAAAATCTTCCAAACCCTAGTTTCATATACTAGGTCCCTTTAAATCAATATTTTTTTTATTTTTCACCTACATATTTAATTCAGAATTTTGCATTAAATTTTAAAATTCTTTAATACTTTTAAAAGAATATCATTTTTAAAATTCTTATGTAGGTCTAGAGGCACCTTGCTCGAGATGTATCACCTTGGATTTAAGATATTTTATCTCTTGCACAAGGGTTGCCACATCAAGAGACAAAGATGTACTAGTCGTAACTAGTGGTGCCTCATAAGAAGGTTGGGTTGCTATAGGGGGTTGTTGAGACATAGTTTCCCCTATAGTGTCATGTGCAACTGGTTTCATTTTGGTTTGAGAAGATTGACTATTGTTCACTTTTTATTGCTCTTCTTGTAGTATTTTAAGCATATCATCATGTGTGTTAGGTTGTTTAGTTAAGAGATCTTGAAGTTCCCTTTTATTAGTTTGATCAAACTTGATGTATTGGGCCATTGTTAAAGTAGGAAAATAATTTGAGATTTGATTGAAGTTTTTTCAATAATTTATAATATACAAAGTGATATAAAATGAAATTACTGAATATAAGAAATGTAAATTCCTAAAAATAATTAACTGATAATTGCATAAAAAGGATAAAAAATGTACAAACATGTAAGGTGATACCTCAAGAAGCAATATGACCTAGTATATGCAACTAGGGTTTGATAGATAAATATTTTGAAAGTTTATTATGAAAATTTAAAATTTGAAGTGAATTTATGAGTTAGATATACAAGAAAAAAATTAAAAATTTATTGAAAAATTTATGATTTAACAGGACGTAGTAGATGCAAGTAGGGTTTTGAAAAATAAATGTTTTTGAAAATTACTATTTAATTTTTAAATTTAAATGGATTTTTTGATTTTGATATGCTAGTGAAAAATTAGAAAATTATTGGATAAATACTGGGAAAATACTAGGACCTAGTATGGGCAACTAGGGTTTGAAAGATAATTATTTTAAAATTACTACAAAATTTTAAAATTTAATGCTAATTTTCTATTTTATTATGGAGATAAAAAATTAGCAAAATAAGTAGAAAATTTAACCTAGGGTTTCTAAGTTTTTTATGTGCAAAAAAAAAAGTTAGGTTCACCAAATGAGTTAACAATTTTGGAAATATTGGTGTATTATTCATAATTTAGTTAAAGGGTCTAAGTAGTAAATTCAGTAAATAAATATGAAATAATTAATATATTGATTTGTGTAAACTAGATTAAAATTTTAACCTTTCTAAAAATAGTAATAAGAGATAGAAAAGAAGACTTAACTATAAATTGACTGCTACAAATGAGATAAGGTCTGATATTCACTATGTAACACTTGGAGACTATCACAAATTGAGATCTAGTCTTCATTTTGTAATTGGATAGGAGTGACAAAAGTGGATAGGAGTGGCACCAAAACTATAGTCCACCTCTGTCATTATTCTCCTAAGGATATAAGCTTTCTTGGTTTTGTTTGCCAATCCTGTGTGACCCTGCTCATGAAGTTTCGATGGATAGAAGTCTTTAGAACTCCGTGTAGAGTAGATTTTTTCTTCAAACCCTACATTTTATTATGCTTTGACCAATTTAAATAAATTAGGATGGGGGGGGGTTAATATTTGTAAGATTCATTAGAAATGGATCCATACCCCTTGTTTGGGCACACTTCCTACATACTAATACTCTAAAGAGGGATCAAGCCATATGTAGTTCTCCCACTTGATGTGCTTTGTGCAATTATGTGTATGAAAATGTAAAATATTAAAATAGATGTGCTTGAGGTGGCTAGGGACTAGTGTAAGGATTTGAATAAAATTTTAAGTCTATTGGATGACTATATGTAGAGAATAGGGAACATCCCTTGAGTAGTCTTGTTTGTATTATTGCTTGCTTAGTGATAATTGCCAACCCTTTCCAAATGATCTTTGAATGGGATTTTATATGGATATATTGACCATGGGTTGAATGTACTCATGTTAGGCTGGAAATGAGAAGGATGAGAAACTAGAAGAAATTGACCATTGAAGCTAGATATGGACTTAGACAAGAGCACCAAAAGTGAACATGAGTGGCACCAGTTCTATAGTCCTAGTGTGACACTATTGTCTTGAGCAGATGAGACCTAGGGTATGGATCTATCATAGAAAGAGGAGTATATCTCAATTGGGATCAAGTTGGAAAGGCTATGGATGACTAGGAATTAATAAAAATAAGCCTAAGAGAGTTAGGAAAGATATCAAGAGGGACCTATTGGTTGGGTGTCCTTAGCCATGCTCAAGTTACCAATTTTTGTATTTCATATGACTACAAGAGCCATCTAATGTGACACACATTCATACTAGAATTTCATTATAACTTCACTTCATGGAGAAATGATGGATCCAAAGGACTAGCTAGCATTTATATTCTTGATCCACCTACTCAGAGGGATTGGACACACATTCTAAACATTGATTAGCACATGCATGATTACATATCTTTACTTAGTGGATGATGATGGAGACAAAGGGTTAGCCTTTACATTCTTGAGCCACTCTTAGGGAATTTAACACTCAACTCCATTTATGATATTACTCTTGGTACAACATTATTCATCACATAGTCAACATCATCCAACATCACTCAACATCACAATAGGTTTTATATTAGTTCACATACCCAGTGAGGTGTAGTCATTCCTTTCTCTTCCTCTCTCTTACCCAGTTTTGTACATTCTTATTTTAGATATAGTGTATCTAGTAAGAACTAATCTACTCATTGTTTTATCTTATATATTTACATTTCATAAATTGCTTTCTCTATGCACACTTAGAATCACACAACTTCATGGGCTTCACCTTTGTTAGTAAGTTCAGGTACGCTTTCTATTTTTCTTGTATCTTAATATTTCACTTTTTTGCATCATTAGAATAAAGGGAGGGAAAATTTAGTCATATAAATGTCAAAATTGGTATCTTGAGTATGGCTTGTCACACCCAACCCATAGGTCCCTCTTACATGCCTTTTTGACCCTTCTAAGCACCTATTTATTGATTCTCAATCATTCATAGACTTTTGAGACCTAATTCTAACTTAGCCAAACCTCATTTCCCATGCTTATTCCACCCCCATGTCTTAAACCCATAATATAGAAGCACTAGGTTTGGACTATAGTATTAAACCCTAGGGTGTCCCATTTCCAATGCTCTTATCCAATCACATTTTGAGCCTAAATGACTATTTTCTCTTGATTCCTCTTCTTCATTATGTTATCATAGCATGAATACATTTAACCCATGACCAATATATCTCCA
This sequence comes from Torreya grandis, assembly GCA_037957365.1. Classification (NCBI taxonomy): domain Eukaryota; kingdom Viridiplantae; phylum Streptophyta; class Pinopsida; order Cupressales; family Taxaceae; genus Torreya; species Torreya grandis. Next base: position 84,224 of record JARHVA010003175.1, read on the forward strand.
TGAAAACCCATTCAAAGTTCATTTATAAGGGGTTGACAAATATTTAAAAAGTAAACAAGAATATAAAAAATACCACTAAGACAAATTCCCCTATTCTCTACATACAACCATCCAATATAACCACCAACATATTCAAATCCTCACGCCAGTCCCAAACCACCTCAAGCACACTGAGTTTAGAATTTTTACATCCACATAACACTATTGGACAAAGTACATCAAGTGGGAGAACTACATATGGCTTGATTCCTCTTTGAAGTATTGGTATGCAGGAAACGTACCCACACAAAAGGTGTGGATACATGTTTAGTGAATATTAAACACACTAACCCCCCTTATTTCTCAAGTTTCATTCAATAAAAATGGAGGTCTATGGTTTTAAAATTAAACTAGATCTACAAGGAGCTCCGTCAACATTCAGGATCCAAAATTTCATGGGTAGGCTCACATAAGGACAATGGACAAAACAAAGAAAACTCAGTTCTTTGTTACTAGTTTTTACAATAGTGGTAGGACATAGAATATAGCACTAAACCTCAAAGTGTCTTGTTTTTTATTCTCCTATCCTTTCATTGAACAAAATCTATATCCTAGTTCATGATAATGTTCCAATCTTGCACAGTTGGTAGTAAGCTCTATCTCAGTCATATTAGCCTAATTTTAATATGAGTTAAATTTCTCCTCTTTCATTACTATTTTTAGAAAGATATGAAGGTCAAATAAATTATATAAATTAGTGGTTAAATTATTTCAATATTATTTACTGATTTAGTCAACTCATACCCTTAACTAAATTAGGAATAAGACTCCAATATTCCAAAAACTGTTAAATCAACTAACTTATTCAACTCAACAACCCCTCCTTTCTTTCAAATCAAGAGACCTATATGGTATATTGAAAATGAATGTATTTGGAGGTGTTAGAAACTAATATATATCTATATAATGATAACCAAAAAAAGTTCTAGACCTCTATTTTGCTAATTTTGGGAAAAGGTCCTTGAGTCAGTCATTTGACCTTAGAAGGTGATTTTCAACTTTGCCTAGTAGTTTGTAGATTTAAATGGGTTTTACATGTTATATAAACACATTAGGACTTAAAAATGATCTTCCCCATGTTCTTCAACTCTCCAAAATAACTCCTTAGTTTTTTGTTAAGCCTCTTATATGTGGTTATGCTAATGTAAAGGTTGTGAAGATGAGGATGGGTAGTAGACATGGGAAGAGACCTTACCTTAATAATTATATTCTATCAAACTTTCCAAATACAATTCATTGATCATGAAATACTTGGAAAAAGGTCCAAAACTCCATCTTAATATTTTTATCTCATGTAGGTGCTAATGGAGCTGTAGACAGGTAGTGGGTAGAATTGGAGTAATATGCATAGTGAATGGTTTCTTGAAAAAACCTGAGATCCTTATAAATTATTAAAATGAATAATTATCACTCTCAAGGTATTGAAACAAGTCCCAAAATCTCCATTCTAGTGTGATATCCTTATAAGAGAGGCATACAGACATATATCCATGGCTACCAAATTGTATATGTTACATATGACTACAATTCCATGGATATTGCTTATATAATGAACTTGAGAAGGTAAAAATAATTAATAAAACATTGAAAATATGGAAAAGGACCTATCACGACCCTATTGATTCATTTTCAAAACATGAAGATCTAGAAATGGTGAAAATAGGCCTATCATGACAAATAAGATTAGTCTATAAATATGAGCTAATTTTCCCATCAAAAAACCTTAGAACATGAAACCAAAAAAGAAAATATTAGATGAGGGATTAAAAATCATATGGAATTAAAATAAATATCTATACTATATGAAATCATCCAAATAAGAGCAAAACCTATAGGGTGTATAGATTAGCAAATAAATTGGATAGGTCAACTTCTCAAGATGGTTCATAAGGCACAAAACACCATTTCTCTAAAAACAAACACAAAATAAAATATTAATGAGTTTATAATACACCCCCAATATAAATTTACCTAAAACGTCTCATGTTGTCCATACCAAGCATAAACTTGTTGACTAGTTCTATGTGCATGGAAGAGTGAAAAGGAACAAAACAATTTTAGCTCAATTTTGACACTTAAAAAGCACTTCAAACATGTAAATAGATGTGATTAAGATGAAGAGTAATTCCATGACCTTTTCCCATGTCTCACCTTCCATCATAGGTTGTACAAGTCTCAAACTCTTCCTTTTTGTAAGAAAACTACCTTATCTTCTAAAGAAAATGTCACTTTTGAGTTATGAACAATTGATTAAGGCATAATAGGACACATGGAATTTAACATCACCCTTTTAGTCCTTCACACTTCACAAATAGGATGTATAACTCATTTAATTCTCATTTTAACCCTCAAAATGACACCAAAGGACATAAGGACTACAATTACTAATGACCAAGGATAATATAACATGAAATCACACTAAATGACCTATAATAGACCTTTAAACATATATATTAGACCCTTAAAATACGTAAAAGTCAATTTTTTACCTATAAGGTTCCCTATTTGACTCATAGGGTCAAATTTGGTCAACACTATATATTACATTTGGAATATCAGTTGTAACTTTGATTGTAGTATGTTATGATTGATCTTTATATGTTATTATACACCCATTTTAATAACATAGTGATATAACTATGGTTGTGATATACACATGAAGATGTAAAAGTTATATTTGAACCAATGGTTGTATCTAAGATTTCAATTAATTCCTACACTTTTATACTATATGTTATGGTGGAAAATATGTATATTCAACCTTGTCACTGGTTGTTCCAGTTATTAGATTTGTTCCCATTCCCTTCAGTAATAATCTTATTTTATTGAACTTTATTGACATTAGTTACTAGTCTATATTTTTTATTACATATTTATAATTGCATATTTTTTTGGTTATAGTATGCAGCTAAAACTGATTATGAACATGAATCATTTATTATTGTATTTTAGAGCTAAATACATGGTGACATGAATTCATACATTATGTGGACATCACACGTTATATGTGGCTAGTGTGTAATGATTCATTATGTTGAGCATGGTTAGTATTGGGTGATATTACACTTATTATAGATTATCATTACAAATGAATAAATTCCTTTGAATTATTCTCAATGAGCTTACTCATAGGCTACAACACTCTTGCACTTAGCTAAATTGATATACATGTCAGAGGATATAAATTAATTGGTGACATCCTTATGTGAGGGGAGGTAAAACATTAATATATGTGATTACTTTATTATGTTTTAACTTTGTAATTATCTTATTTTAATCAAATGATAGTGCTAATTTGAATCATTGGTAATTTAAAATATGGCCTATGATGTATTTATAACTTGGGTTGAATCAAAATGTTGCAACTAAATTCATGCAATCAGTTTCCTTGATATTTGAAGCAATGTATTTTATTATAGTCTTGGTTGTCCAAAAAAATGTGTATTCACTTAAGTGAGCATACTTTTATTTCTTAATAAATGAAATGAGGTCATGATTTAATGATATCCTTTATTAGATCTGGTATATTTATTTGTGGCTTGTACTATTAAGGATATGTAGTGGTATAGACTAATGGAGTGATTTAAAAAGTTTATTATTTAAATTGGTTATAATTTAATTTTAATTAATATAATGTTGGTTATAATATTATAATTGCATTTATAATGTTAATTTAAGCTGATCAAAGTTCCTGAATTGAAATTTGTAGACACCTAAATCTAGCCACCGATAACCTCCAACTAGGCTTTTGACCAATTTCCACCAAAATACATAATTTGGCCTAAAACACTAAAAAAAATTAAATGAGTTGAATTTGATATATTACAGTGTTGATTTTGGCCAAGGTGTCACTAAATGAGATAATTCAATTTATGGGCCAACTAATTTTGATAAGTTCATTTCAAATTAAAATGCCAATTTCCCAACTAGGTGCTCTGGATTGCTCTTTTTTGTCAAATCTCTTACGCAAGTCACGTGATTTTTTATTTTGTGTTGGTAACATACTAAATGGGATAATAGATCCATCACATCTAACATTAACTTCTAATTCCAATCTAGTCAAATTTTAGATCAATAACAAGGCATTATGAGCAATTTGATTAATTTGTGCATAAAGTGCTTAATCATGCTTAAGATCTAATTAAACCAAATTAGATCATAATTAATAATTCCATGGAAAATTGTTGAATACTTATTTTTATAAATGAATATTGAATATCTCCATCATCAGGTGACATCATTTCTTGGGAAGACATTCCTAGGCCATAAATGCCACAAATATCAAGACTCATGCCTCCCATGCCTCATCAAAGCCCTTCCATGCCTATTGAATGCCCCTCAATCCCAAATATTAATGGGGATAATTTTATAATGTATTTAATATTTATATTTATCCTTATAAATACATTTAAATCTTGACATGGATGGTTCAGGTTGATTCTATCCATTTTCTAAAATCTATAAATAAAGAGGCCATGAACATCATTTCTAAGCTTTTTTGGTGCAGAGTTATTATGCTCAAATATCTCCAAAAATATTGGATAATTAAATGTTATAATTCACAAATAACTCCAAAATACATTGAAATTAGTGTTATAATGTCCAAATATTGAGTTGAGCCAAGCCAAGTCAAAGCCACAAGGTGCCAAGGAGAAGAGGAGATAGCCAAGCCTCCTTTGATGAAGATTTCATGAGCACAAGCCAAGAAAGAAACTACTAAAAGCATTTGGAGCATCCAAGGAAGGTGAAGGATTATAGTTTTTCTTTATTTTTTAGTTTTGATTTTCATTTGTTTTTGTTATTAAGCTCACCCTAGTAACTAGGCCTAGAGATGTATGCTAATTAATGTGTTTTTATCATTTTGTTTTCATTTTGAGACTAACACAATAATAATAACCTCTCTTGAGTCAAATTATTAGTTCACATAATGGCACACCTGGTGGGATCTAATGCATCCCATGTTTGAAGGAGATCATGAGGCAACTTTAAAAATTTAATTTGGATTCTTAAAAGTCTTTCTATGTGATTTTCTAACTTCATTTGGCCATTTTTCTTTGTCACAGGTTTACAAATTCAACCATCGATGGTCAGAGGAACCTCCAACGGTTGAGTAAACTAGTGATGGTAATTTTCAACCATCAAAATTTAGGTATAACTGTTGACGTTCACTATCAAAACACAGACTTGAGAGTTAATAGGCAATTTTAAAATGCTTGGTTTAGGGTCATACGGACTCCATTTTGGATGATTGTTTTTTTAAAACCACATGTTTTCTCCTAAATTTATAGAATTTGACATTAATTTAGATTCAATTTTCATATATTTTCACAACATTTTGAAAATCTATTTGGATGTTTGTAATCTAACATATTTGTTTTTGGGGCGATGCCTTAAGGGTAGACAAGTAACCAACGAACTTCAAATTTGATAAATCATGTTTTAGAACACCTTTTACATGATTTAAAAAGGAACTAGGAACATTATTTTGGTGCTTAATGTAATATTTAGGTTCTTAAAATAAATGTTTATTTTTTATATTTTTAGATTTACAACTTAAGACCAAGGGGTCAAAAGAACACTGCCAAATCTTTCATTTAGGTTTAAAATTAAACACACTTATCATTTTTGTTTTCATTATTTAGATGGAAATTTTTTAGCAAATAAAGGGATGCCACATGTATGCTCTTAAATTTTTCCCCTTTATGGAACCCTTGGAATCAAAAGTGCCATTCCTATTTCAAAAAGCCTAATCTAAGGCTTAGAAAGAATGTCGTCTAAATCACTCTCCAAAAACTCATCAAAGTTTGGGTGACCTTGACACGACCCTAAAGTCTTTATATTTTATGATTTTTTATTTCATCCAAACTTGGATTTCAAGGGGAAATTAATCACCTCCCATGATTTATTTAGGGAATCTTTCACCCAGGGTCTCATCTCCCAACATTGACTTCATCCATTCATTTTGACTTGCACACATACTACACTGAATGAATAACAAGGTGTAGTGGTTGAAAAAAGGACTAGACATTTTTTCAACAAGCCAAGTGCCACAAACACCCAATTTTCATTCTTTTATTTTACATCATTTGACATGAAAGTCATTGTGTAATTGATTACCCTAGAAACATTCAAAATCTTGATAGTTTAGTCAACCCCACATTGCCATACCCTTGTTAGGATTTGGATGATTACACTTAGTGTATTTTGGTCATTTTTACTTGATATGTTTTAAGACTAAAAATTGTTTGTTTTTTCATAAGTAATATTAAAATTAATTTGTCTATATATTACTCTTTTGTCTAAAGATGAGTCATGTTGGCCATTTTACACAACACTTGTACCTTGAAATTTTTGTTAAACTTGTTTGTGTGTGTGTAATTTGAGTTTAGGGGGGTAGTATTATGTTACCCAAATAATGTCAAACCATTTGATCCTTTAAGTATTTTGAAGAATAATATAGATCACATCATTTAAGCATCTTACACCATTAGGCTGCTCAATTTGTTTCAAGACTTATTTACCATTTCACTAAAAACCATTTGTTTCAAACCATGTCACAACAACCATTTGGACCTCATTTATGTACCATCATGATGTCCAATTTTGTTTAGCTTCTTTGGTAAAATCCTAGTTCTCAACAATGATTTTTATATTAACCTTGTTAGTTTGGATTCAAAAATTGATTGATTTCTATTTAGGCCTCATTTCATGGCACTGATACATAGATTTTTCTCTTTTAGGTTACATGAATTTGGTTAATCACTTACCCAAATTTGAACACTATTGATGGTTTGTTTGTTTAAGGCCTATCCTAATCATCATTTATGCCTTTATTTGGGAGAACATAACCATTCTCCAAAATCTTTTTGCCTTATGCCTTATGCCAACTGATCATGTTTATGTTTGATTCAGTGTGTCAGGTCTATGTTAAATTTATTTCTAAACTAGTTAGATTAAATGAAAATCACATCATGCCTTTGTTTCAAGTTTAGATTTTGATGTTTTTTGGCCAAAAGTCCTAGCATAGCCTGTTTGATCCTAGCGTTTGACTCCATGTTTGGACAAAATACCTAGTGAATCTTTTCCCTTTCCTAGTTTAGACCTTTTTTGGAACACTTTGACCTAGAACTTTGACATGCCAATTTTTATTCAGATGCTTGACCTTTTGTGTGTATGACATTTGATATTAGAAATTTGATGTTATATTTTTTTATGCCAAGTTTTATGACAAACCATTTTGGAGATATAGCTCCAATTTCAAACCATTTATGGAGATAGAACTCCACACTTTTGACCAAGTTAAACCAAGTTTGAACCATTTGTCCTTTGGACATAGTTTTTCAGAGTTTGTAAAACTCTAAGGATTTTTGTTTCTAAGCTTTCATCATTTATATAGATATGTCTAGCTACACTTATGGTGGAGTCAAGTATTATCCAATGTATAATATAATGGCTGCATAGAATCCCACTAGGAACCCCTATAGAGAAAGATTTTCAAAGGAGTTTTATTATTCTCCCTATAATACTCCATATGGGGAATATAGTCAAACACCACAAAATCTAAATAAAATTACCAATTGGGATGATATGGTTTATGAGAAGGAATTTAAAGACCCAACTATAGATAATGTCATTTGGGATATGAATCCATACCCTTTTTACAATAATTAGTACATGAAACATAGTCAAGAATCATCTTATGAGATAATTCATGACTAGGATAATATGGTTTATTAAGAGGACTTAGATGCTTTGGCTAGTGAAAGTAATCAAGCTCCATGACATCCTCTCATTATCCAATCATTGACTGCCCCTAACCCTCCTTTGGATTATACAAGCCATCAAGCTCTAAAATATCAAAGGAATACCATTACCATTCCTAGACCTATGCTTTGGCTTGTGTAAATAACCAAGCTCCATAATGCCAAACCATTTCTATACCAATACCTTATCCTTTATCTTGTGTAAGAAACCAATCTCCACAATACCCTTTTATCATTTTATGAGCTATTATTTTGAATTTCATAAACTACCAAGCTCCACAATGCCCTAGACTTGTCATTTTAGGACCTTATCCTTTGGATTGTACAAGTAACCAAAATCCACACTGCCCTATCATTACCTTCTCAAGAATTTTTCCTTTAGCTCATGTGAAAAAACATTCTCCCCAATGACCTACCATTGTCTAATCATAGGCCATTCCTTGCCCAGTGTAAATCCAATCCAAACCTCAACCAATATAGTCATTAAAAGACTAAGCTATGTTTAAATTTGGTATTTTCTAACTCATTGGAAACCAATGACAAAAAAACCAACTAATCCAAGATGTTTTTGTTGAACCAATGACTTTTGATAAGTCAACCTATGATGAATCACCCATTTATCCTATACCTGTTATTAAAGAATCTCACTCTAACAAGATAGTCTTTGATGAGTAACTTCTTAATGATTATAACCACCTTTGGGCAAATCATTACCTTGACCATATGCCTATTTTTCAAGAGCCACATATTGAAAAGGTAATATCTAAGGATCTATCTCTTGACCTTTCTCCCATTTTTGAGAAGTCTCACTTTGATAAACCAGTCTTGATGGAGCCTATTATGCCATCAAAATCCATTACTTATCCAATAATAAGCATTCAACAAGACATCATTATAACAAAGTACCCATTAGATGAAGAATCAAAGTTAGAATCATGTTTTATTATTGAACCAACATCATATTTAGCATCAAAATTAGAATCAATATTAGATTCAAAGTCCCTTGAGTTATAATCAAATTCAAAAGAAGAATACATTCATGGATGTTACAACATTGGTTATGCATGCCTTGAAAATCAATTTGAATACATTTTTGATCCTTCTAAAGTTTTTTAGGATGATTAATTTAGTTTCAACACCAGTTATCCTAGTATCTTCTATGACGAATGTGTAGCCTCTCCCCCTTCCATTAACACTAACCAACATAGCCATATTATTGGCATTCCATCTCTCACAAGTGTTGATTGGGATCGCTAGAATCACACTTTGTTAAACGGTATTCATGATGACATAGTAGTTGAAGTATAACAAGGAATCTAACACCACATTCATGTAGTAGAAGAACACTCTCGTAGTGAAACCTTTTTGAAGGCACTGAGGGACAAATAAAGTTTAAAGTAAACATCTTTTAGTGAAGCTTTTTTAGAATCACTAGAACACAATCAAATTCAAAATCCAATGTTCCTTATTGAAACCTTCTTGGAGGTGATATAGGACACTCAAGATAACTTCATTGATGAAAACCTCATCAAGGCACTGATAGCTAACCATAAATGTTCTTCACTACTTGATAAAGATAAAATCAAAATAGCTTCCTATCTATAGCATAATCAGATGGTAGCTACTCTTAGGCACAAATAATAGAATAATTTGATGGCCCTATTAAGATAACAAGTCTTTGGCCCCATCATAACAAAAATTATGTTGAATTCAACATCAACTAATTTATGTGTGATTGAAATTCCCAAACTTCATTTATTTCCTCACCATTACAAATTCCATTATCATCCACCATTCCATTTCAAAAAAAAACCTATCATCCAACTTGTATCCCTATTTACCATCCATGACCACACTTTCCTTTTTGGAGGCTTCAAAGATACCTTATCTTGATGCTTAAAGGATTCAAAATCAATAACCAATGAAGATAAGAAAAGCATTCTTGGCATCCAAATCTATAGATCATTCTTTATAGAACAACTATGCAGATGAGGTGTGGGCTATAAATTAATAAAATTGATTATTATATTTGTATCATTTCTTGATTAAGATGTATATCTCCACTTTAATAAGAATAATAGAATCATATGCCATTTATCACACCCAAGTCAGAAACATGTACCATATCGTTTCACATTGCCATGTCATTATTGTTGTTATATATCCTTTTGCTACTGTTGCATACCCAACCATTCAACCCATCACTTGGGGGAAACATTCTTTCCATTTTATCCAATCTATCAAAAACCATAACTATCCTAGAGTAAGATCATTCTATTTTACATATCATTCCTATCTAGACCAATGACTATTTTTAGTCATCCTACCCAATCCTTTTTTGTTTTTATTACTTTGGTTCTTCTTACACTTTTTGTGAGGGGATTATAATCAAGTTTCAACTCTTATAAAATCATGTTTATAGTGACAATCTATGAAAGTAGTGTGATAGTTGATCTAGTAAGATATATTTCATTTTCTATCCTGTATCAAATTTTTTTATGTGAGCTTGGTTATAACTGCCTATGGGCAAATCAATGTCTCACTAGTCTTGCTACTAATTATAACCACCTATGGAAAAATTAGTATCATTGACCTATGTCATTGTATCCTAGTTATAACCACCTATAGGCAAACTAGGGGTAACACTTGTTTACCATGCATTACTACATCACCTTGCCATTATTATTTTCATTTTACTGACCATTTGATGGATTTGAGAACTTGTTGGGACCTAGTTGGATTTTCCCCACCTTTTAGGTGGATGGAATTACTATGACCTGAGGTCATTTTAGGACTATGCAGGTCATACTCAATTCATGTTGAGGTCATCTCAGTCCCCCTTTCTATACACTCTCACCATTTTGTGAGTAACCTAAGCTAAATGATCTCAACATTTTGTGAGCATGTATCTTATCATTCTCTAATGAGTTAAGATACCTCAAAAATTCCAAAAACATTCATAACATTTTAAAAATCCAACAAAATAAATTTTGTCTAGGCCTAGTTAGTTATCCTCAAATCTAACTTACTAGGGCATGGCCATTATTAGGATGCTTTATTTTGCTTTTATTTTTAGGCTTTCTATTTTTTTGTTTATTTCAATTTGTTTTATTATTTTTTCTTGCCTATTTGTTTTATTTTGATACTGTTGCCTCGAATTCGTTTATATGTGTTCATTGGGTGATTCCTTATGCACATTATTCTTGAGTCCATCTATATTCATATGTCAACATTTTCATCATGGTTTTTATTATTGGTGCATATTTTTTGAGTGTTTATTAGATTGGGAGTCAATATTAATGCATATTTGAGCCAAGTCTTCATGGTGTTCTATCATGATGCCTATTGTCACATGCTATAAAAATATTAGCTTCAAGAAGGTCTAAAATCAATGGAACTATAAAAGTTTCTCCTCAGCACCTTGGAAAAATTATCCCATCCCACCCTTGATTAAATAAACCCATTGACCATTCTAGTTGTATCACTTTTAATAAGGATGTGCATCTCCTCATTGATAGGTACAACTAAATCATTTCTAATGATCAATCATATTCTTCTTTTCATCTCTTTCTTCACTTTTCAGCCATTAATATTTAATATATATTCTAGGTTATATCCTTGAGTTATGATTTCTAATCAACCTTAACTAGGGCACCATCATATTTATCCAATCTAGGTCCTCTTAATGATTATAACTACTTTTGGGTAAATCATTATTTTGACTTTTATTTTTGATTATAACTACCTTTGGGAAAATTAGTAATATTTTTTAAATCAAAGCATGAAAGCATTTTCTCATTTAGATTAATCTCAAGCATGGGTTAATTTCACCTTTATTCTTTTTTCTTTTAGAGGGACCATCCATCCACATATGTGACAACCATTCCCTCAAGGGGGCATCATCCTAGGCTTCCCAAACAACATTAAGATCTTTGTTATTCAACTATCATCTTTGTTTTAGCATATAGGCCATTTATCATTATTTGAGAATACATTACTTTTCCTAGTGTTTGCAACAACTTCCCAAATAGGGGTAAACTATAGAAACCTAAATCTAGCCATCGATAACCTCCATCTAAGCTTTTGACCAATTTCCACCAAAATGTATAATTTGGAGTAAAAACACTAAAACACATTAAATGAGTTGAATTTTATATATCCAAGTGATGATTTTGGCCAAGGTGTCACTAAATGAGATAATTCAATTTATGGGCCAACTAACTTTGATCAGTTCATTTCAAGTCAAAATGCCAATTTTGCACCTAAGTGCTCTAGATTACTTTTTTCTATTAAATCTATTGCATGATACATGTGCCTTTCTTATTTTTTGTTGTTAACTTATTAAATGGAATAATGAATCCAACATATCTGACATTGACTTCTAATTCCAATCCAGTCAAATTTTGGACCAATAACAAGGCATTATGAGCAATTTGAGTAATTTGTGCACAAAGTGCTTAATCATGCTTAAGAGATAATTAAAACAAATTAGAGACTATTTAATAATTACATGAAAACTTATTTAAATCTTATTTTTAGAAATGAATATTGAATATTTTCATCATCAAGTGATATCATTTCTTGGGAAGACATCCCTAGGCCATAAATGCCATTAATATCATGATTTATGCCTCTCATGCCCCATCAAAGCCCTTGCATGCCTATTCAATGCCCCTCTATCCCAAATATTAATGGGGATATTTGTATAATGAATTTAATTTTTAGATTTATCCTTAGCCACACATCTCAATCTTGAGATGGATGGTTTAGGTTGATTCTAGCCATTTTCCAAAATTTATAAATAAAGAGGCCATGAACATCATTTATAAGCTATTTTGGTGCAAAGTTATTATGATCAAATATCTTCAAAAATATTGCATAATTTAAAGTTATAATGCACAAATAACTCCAAAATCCATTACAGTTAGTGTTATAATGTCTAAATATTGAGCCAAGCCAAGCCAAGTCAAAGCCACAAGGTGCCAGGGAAAAGAGGAGATAGTGAAGCCTCCTTTGATGAATACTTCATGAGCACAAGCTGAGCAAGCCACTAAAAAAAATATTTTGAGCATCCAAGGAAGGTGAAGGATTCTTTTTTTCTTTACTTTTTAGTTGTGCTTTTTCATTTATTTTTTTAATTAAGCTCACCTTAGTAATTAGGCATAGAGATGTATGTTAGTTAGTGTGTTTTTTATCAATTTGTTTTCATTTTGGGACTAACACAATACTAATCACCTCTCTTGAGTCAAATTCCTAGATCACAAAATTTAGTTTATTCTGGGCAATGTGATGCAAAAACCTAAATTTGATTTATTTATACAATCTCAACTAGTAACATCATTTAAAATATTTGTATGATCTGGTAAGGCATTTTTGAATTAGATAGTTGTTAGATTATTTGTGGATGTATGTGTTTAAATTTTATAAGCTTACTTTGGAAATGAAATTCTTGGTATACCTTATGTTTTGATTATTAAAATGTGAATAATCCTTGGGAATGACAAATAATCTTGGAATTGGGATGAGGACCAAATGTATATTATGTGGAACTATAATGTTACACTATGATCTATGGTTTAATAGTCTACCTTGGTAATGAGTTACTAAATCATAACTTTCCTTGATGGACACATGATTTAATATCTGAGATTACTTAAGTACTGAATTATTGCATGGACATACATATGTTAATTGAATGTTAACAACTATGTTTTATGTAAGAACATAATATTATAACCAAAGGATAAGTAATGTATGCAATAAGAAATGCATCAAATATACAAATAAATCCTATCTCAAAAAAGATAAATTCTACTTACAATTCTGATTCGGGATACATTAAATAATTGGGAACATGACCAATATGGATCTTCTAGAGACAATTAGAGGATCTCTTACAATAATAATATCACTAGGGAGGGTTTCAAAGCCTCAACTCAAGAAAAAATATACAATAACCCTAACTAAGTCTTATGTTTTCATATTCACTATACTAATAATAAGTAGAGTAAAAATCTAATTTATTACTCACCAAATTTTGTGGCATAAATTAAGGGTAATAAATAACAAAATTAAAAATGTATAAAATACATATACTAATGTCAATTTATATGAAATCATAATGTAGGGAAGAGAATTGAAAATGCATATTTATCTACTCTTACAAAAGATGAACAAAGTTAGGATAAATTACCTTTGAAGACAAACTCATTGAGACTCAATATCTCCCTTATCCAAGGTTCTTCACAATAGGTTGTTTTATGTAAGTATGACAAGGATAAATCAAATTTAGGATACACAACCTATCAATGAATCCAAATGATTTCTCCATAAGATAAGATCTATATCTCTAAATAAAGTATGAAAACCTAAGTTTGATCCTCAAGTAGAATGGTTGATAAGTATATATACAATATATCTTACTTCTTTTTCTTCTTCTATAAATAATGGTGAAATGATTATTTTTATATCAAAGGATATAAACCTAAATCCTTTCTAAACTTTTGACTGACATGGTCATCCTAGTAAACCTAGTGTCGTTATTGACAATAACTCAATAGGTCATAGACTAAGTCAGCCAAGAGTCAACCTAGACCCTAAATAAGTTTTACCAATAAGAGTACAAGGTTGACATAGCTAACGTAGTCATGTAAACTATCAAAATAGGTTATAGGTTAAGAAAAGGGGTACTGAATGTGGAAAAAGACTAGAGGACTATGCAAAAGAGAAGGCCAAGCTTACGTAAATGGTTTTTAGGATATAAGTATGTAGATAACAAGTGGCAAAAGCAAAAATCATCCTATGAGGAACTAATGGTCTTCCCACCCCTTTCTTATTGTACCCCTTAGGGAATACACTCAAAGAGATTGAGACCCAATAGATTCTTGCAATATAGAGAGTGTCAATAATTGATAAAAGTTTTAAAATATTATATGTATACATATGCCCCACTCAAATCTCATCATGTGTCATGTAAGTGTAACACAAGAAGGTGCTTAGAGAAAATAATATATAAACACATGAATATAATTATAAGTGAAGTAAAATAAGGATCAAATAAGACAAATGAAAGGACAAAATTAAAAAATACATACATTAGTGATGTAGATAAATAAGGACATGTGAGAGATGTGAAGGCATCCAATGTGAAGAACATTAGAAAAACCTATAGACATTAGTGAACAAATAATGAAAATTTGAAATTTTTGAAATATAGGCATATAATAGTGGAAACTATTCTTTATGGTGTCACAAGTCCAAAACATTTTATGGTTCAAAAAATGAGCTAGTAGAAACAAATATTTGATCAAAGCAAGGAATCTAATAATAAATATCTGAAAGGTAAATATTTGTGAATAGTAAGTATAAATAAGGCGAAAGATAATTAATTTTCAATTGTTTGACTATTCTAAGAAAAATAGGGCCCTAATAAATCTAGTGAGAGCTTAGAGGGCTGGGATGGTGAAGAGATGAAAACTAAGATAAGGAGCATGCCTAATGGCCATAATGAGTGCATACACAAGTAAACAACTAAGAATTTCCTTTTTTTGAGTATTTTATTTAAAATTAAGTGTTTTATATAAATTTGTTAATTAGTCCAAATATAGATACCAAAATTAACTCCAAGAAGTTTTTAGCGACACTATAGGTCAAATAGGGAACTGGGTTGAAAGGGGTCAGAGTAATAAATTCCTAAGGCATTTATTATAATTGGTCAAAGATTCAACATATTTGAAATAACAAGGTCGACCTAGTTGACCTAGGACATAAAAAATAAATGTTTGAAAGGGCCAACTTAGTAGGTCTTGGCCAATTTAGTTTGTTGGGAAAAAGGTTGACATAGTACCTTAGGTTTGACTTAGTTTGTTAAATCAAAAGGCCAAATTAATATGATAGGGATGAAAAGGAAAGGCTAACCTAGTTGTTTAAGTCCAAGTGGCTGATTCAATATTATAGGGCCAACTTAGTATGTTTCTAAGTGGCTGATATAGTACTAAAATGAGTGAAAATGGTTGATATAATACTTTAAAGGCACAAGGTTCTTGACTAATTACTAAAATGGCAAAGTAAGCTAAAAATAGGTCAAATTAGTAAGAAATTATTAAATTAAGGTGAATTAGGTGATTTTGAAATAAATTTAATTTCATGTATTTTGATTATGAGTGATATGGAGGTCTAATAAATATTTTGTTATTTGATTGTTGCATAAGAGCCCAATATTTTGGTGATTAGTGGATGAATCATGTCTACTAGATTTATTGGAGTGTAGAACAGATATAGATAGAGATAGATTGGGTATGTTAGGCTTGGGAGGAATCATAGAAATGTGGTGGGTCCCATTGAATGTTGATCTAGTGGTCATGTTCCTAGGAACCTGGTAGCACTTGACCAACACTTTTAGATGGGTGGTGGATGGGGATACCATATAAGTTGGTATCAATTTAGAGGATATATATGCGTTATTTGTACTTATATGGAGGACACTAGTGATCACTGGGATACCAAATGATCAGGAGAAGAGGAAAGAATTAACTTGATGTTTTATGTTCTTAGATGGCATTTGCATAGGATTGAGGGTGATTTTATTTTATGTCTATATTACATAGACTCTCTCTATATATATAAGTTTGTGATAGGACTTGTGAAAGCATGAGTGTTGTGTCAAAAGTTGGATGGTAAGGTACCGTTGTATATAATATCCTTGTATGAGTTGATATTAGAGCAAGGGGAACTCTGTGATTTGGGTTAGGTCATCTAGGTTTAACCCATACATGATATGTATGGTATGTTATCCAAAGGGTAGAATACCATGGGGCCAATGGTACTAATGAGTGCCTAGATATATGAGATGTTTTTGATGCACCAACTAGCTAGGTATCCCTACAAGGTCGATGATTATTTGCCTTGATTTTTGAGATGGAGATAGGATTAGGTGGCGTGGGTTATGTCCCACATACTATTACTATATATGATCATATAAAGAGAGAATGTGTAGTAACCTTATGCATAAATTACCACTATTTGGCCAATTTGGGTGATTATGGTGTCAAGGTTAGCATTACTATAGATCATAGGCCACTACACTTTGTGGGTAGATACATAGCTTATGGCACATTTGCCAAGATAGTTGATATTACCTCATTTGGTAGCTCTTATAGTGTTTCATACATTTTGGGCTTAGTATGTGATAGAGCTGAGGGGGAGAGGAGGAGGAGGAGGATGAGTACTAGTAGAGAGATTGGAAATCAAACTATGATATTTGAGACCATGGATTGGTCAAGCACAAAATTTTGAGGTTAGAGAGGGAATGGAAGTGGATACAAGGGTGTTGCACATACCACAACTAGTATTAGAATAGGATTAGTGTCCACTTTAGTCATACTATTGATGGATATGCCAATGATGAGAGTGAGAATAAATGGTGGTCATCCAAAATGACCCATTAGTCAGCCCATGTTAGAGTTGGTCTATAGAGACACCATTGAGGTGAGGTTTGAGATAGGCATGGGTGGTAACCACAAGGTTATATTTGATTGGGAGGTATCCCATAGACAAGGTATTTAGTGGACAAGCCACTATAAATATCATGATTGATGGATGAGCACATAGGAAGATACTAATTGGTGACACTAGGATAGGTAATAAATGGTTGTTATTTTTAGTCTTTGATAAATAATACTAACTATATAATAGCATATAGATATATTTTTAAGATATATATGTGATCTAATATCTATATAGTTTGAATTATTTATATCCTTTAGATGAGGATTAGGTTAAATGGGGATCCATAGTGATGGGAGCACACAATGATATTCTGTATGGGGTGATAACACCATATGACCTAACAACATTGGATGATCTGATGGTACCATTTGCCCTAGCTCAAACAAGCTAGTTTATATTAGTAGGGGAGGTCATGAGGTAGATACTTGCACATGGATATGGGATATATCCATTAGAAGGGGTAGGATTAGGAGAGTCACATGCATGATAGACCTTGGCTCAGGAGAGAGTCACACATTTGGATGCCGCTATCTAATTGGGATATGTATAGGTCCAAGTAACCAATCTATAGGGATAAGTAGTATGACTAAGATCTTAGACATCCTTATTATAGCATATTATTCATGGGGAACTATCTAAGGCATATATGGGTAGTATGGCTAGGCCATGAGATAAACATGATAGAGCCTATCCTTAGAGCTTGAGAGATGTATTTTTTTTGTATCAAAAACACATGATATATATAGAGATATTTTGTTTTGATAATTAGATGTTAATCTTATGTGTTGTATTATGGTTATGGTTTTGGATGCATGTATTTATTTATTTATATCACATGCATTTATATTTTTGTCTATATGCTATATAAAATATATGTGTGGAGTTTTCTTTACTAACATTATGCAGTACACATGCATGGTTAAAAGGAAATTGGCAAAAAGAGTTGGAAAAGTATAATTAATAAAAAATAAATACACTACACATAATTTCACATTGGGAAATGTGTAAAAAAAATATGAAAAAGTATGAGAAACCAAATAATGGTAAAAAAGAGGGAAAACATTAGTTTTAAACCATGAGAAAGAGTGGCACCAAATTAAAACAAGTATAATCACACTAAATCATGTTGGGAAGTATGAAAATAATGAAATAAAATAGAAAACACATGAAATAATAATGGTATAAAAGTAAATAAATTAAGTTAATCAATCATACTAAATCACATTGGAAATTATAAAAAGAGAAACAAAATTGGTAAAATGCTCGTAAATTAATCAAAACAATTTAATCTAGGAAGTACGAAAAACTAAAGAAAAGTGGTTGGATTCATAGATGTAATAAAAAAATAAGAAGATAAAAGTGAATGATTAAATAAGTAGGCATAAAACATACTAAATAAAGATCATAATCATGCTAATGATGTGTAACTCATAATCAATCACATCTTATCTCATGTTTGACACATGTAATTTTGTTGTGACTTGGATAGTGGAAAAATTAATAATGAAGGTCAAGTCCTATCCATGGTTTACACTAAAACTCACAAAGGGAACAACATTGAAATGGAAAAAAATTTAAAATATGGTAAAAATGGATGTTTGGAATGGTAATATGAAAATTTGGTAGTTTGTGAGGAAGACCACGTCCTATCCATGGTCTTGCACTACAACTCACAAATAGAATCCCTAGGGGAGGGATCACTAAACAAAATGATATTTTTCAAGGGGAAATATTAGGATTTTAGGGAGTGAAATAGGGAATGTAATAAGCATAATGTATGCATTTTATGAGAAGACCTTATGAGACATTAGGCATAATAAGGACATGAGAAGAAACTAAGTGGCTAGTGACCATCAATATATAGAGGATACTTGTTTGCTATAGACACTATGTAGGTAAATAAGTGTGGTACTAAGATAGACTCATGTAGGTAATTGTGAAAAATAAAATTAAAATGGACCTACCTTACAAAAATGTGTTCCCCATTCCTTAGGAACCCTTATAAAGTTGTTGGTCTATTGTGAATATTTGTTTCTTGTATGAGAAAGTAGGTAGCACTCAAAGATTTTTATTCTCCTTTTCTAATCTATTCACCTACCATAGCCCAATGGACCTCATCTCTATTTTGAGGCCAAATATGGAGTTTTATCCTCAATTAGAAAAAGGAGATGTGCTTAGAATCATGCCTTTTTCTATGATTTGACTTTTGAGAAATTTCAAATGTTATTTTGTATATCATTACCTTTTGTTAAATGATTTGGATTTTAAATGTTTTTATTACTTTTAAGATTCCTCCTCCATATGGACTTGGAATGAACAATCATGAGAGATAGAGTGATACACATGAATGGGATTTAGGCTTTGGATAAAGTAAGCTAAGTATCCAAAGACAAGACTGATTAGAACACTTAAGCTTAACTATGAAGCAACATGTTATCTCAAGTCTCGAACATGTGTATGTGTAGTTTTTAAAAGGGAATAGAGGGAAATAAAGGGATATCCAAAGTATATTGGTAAAATAATATTGTAATGAGATGAATTATTTTCTCACTAATCACAAGATAAACAAGGAATGACTAAAGGGAATAAGCTTTGTATAACCAAGTCATAATAACAATTAGTCGTGTTTATAGAGATACGATAGAAAATAATTATGAGAAAGAACAAGTGAACCAAAGAAAATGAACTTGAGAGGAAAAAGAATGAAATTATGAAAAGGAATCCATATGATAACATAGTGACATCATAAACCACATGTAATGTAAAATAAAAGATACCATGTAATATAGATAAGAACTTGAAATAATATCAAATGCTAGATAAAATAGATAAATGTATAGTTGGAGCACACATCTAATCCAAATGAAAAAGTAATAAAACCATACATGTGTTCATAATTAATAATATATTTATCCACAAACATTATACATAACATATGATAAGTCTCTATAAATTTGAGTGCAAACTGTAACAAATGTCTTATCGATCCTCGGTGAAAGTTGAGAAAATACTTTGCATCAAATCCCCTTGATAGAAAACGTAAGAATGCTTGAAGGATCATGATAATGAGGGATATAATGTACATGATGCTTAAGAGAATTCATGGGAGTGGATTTTATGATATATGAAGGGGTCATCGATGGGTAAGGATCCAAGGGTGAGGGAATATAGGGATTTTATGAGAGATGAAGTGATCACTAGTGGATTTAGGAAGATAATCAAGTAATACTTTTGGGAGAGCTATATCCTTATTCGAGGGCTGAGGAGTGGTGGGTTTGAATGTGGTGATATATTTTCATAGCTTATGCAAATGTATGGATGAATTTTTATCTATCTCATGGAAGTAATAGATATTCTTTTGAGTAGACTTGTTAGGTGTACTTAGAGATGGACTGGAAATAAAATCTTAGGAAGATTTATATAGGGAATAATCTATAGTTTGATGACTAAAAATTTCTAAATTTTACAATAACACTCATCAGCCCATTTGGTGGGTGAAATATCTAGTTATGGTAAAGTGAGAAAAGCATCACAAAGAGAACGTGGGGTTGGTAGAGAAACTAGACAAGGCTCAATTGAAGGAGAAATATGATTGTAAATAAGAAGAGACTTAGCTATACAAAAAGTGGGAATGGGATCTAAATTAGACTCTACTAAGAGAGGATTTAGATACATAAAATGTTGAATGATAGTCAAAAAAATCTTAGGGATAATCCATCTAGAGGGGTCATGATATCTATCAAAGTGATAGGGACTAGTCATAACATGATCCATAATCATACTTCTATGAGGTCCTTCAAAAATTAGAGGTGTGCACATCATCTTTACCTTGTGATCAAGAGGAAAAATTAAAAAATTAGGAATGACATAGGATGGAATGTTAGAAGATATACTCAAATATTGAAGCAAAGAGGAATAATATCAAATAATCTAAGAATCTTGAGCTTGAACAAAACCTTGTAAGAATGGATCATCTAAGGTATAGCCATCATATTAATTAGGTGTATAAAGATCTATGGAACATGTAAGGATGAATTTGTCATCTGATGTGGTACGATAAAATATACTAATGAGTCTTAGTTAAGATAATGGGTATGTCATCATAAGGTGGTTGATGGTTAAAAGGTTGTTAAGAAGTAGGAAGATGAGAGATGAGATGAGGTGAGGTGAGAGATCCAAAGTTTTAATCTTGAGATTTATCTCATCAGGCTCATCATCATTAGAATATAGGAGGTTAGGGGGTATATTCCCAATGATTTTAGGGTGACCATTATAACCTTAGTTGGAATTGATAAAAAAGTTAAATAATTGAGATTCATGAAATGAAATGCTTGGCAAGGGTTCAAGGGTAGGAATCTTAAATACACCATGGTTTGGAGTTTTTTTAAATTTCAAGGGTTGGTGTAACCTTCAATCCTATAGATGGTTTTATTGTGAGGAAATTTGATGCATTGGTAAGTATAAGATGTAACTACCATAATGTGATGAGTCCATGTCCTACCAATCAAAATGTTGTAAGATAAAAAAGAGTTGAAAATTATCACCTTCACATGAATGGTGACAGGTGGGAGAGTAATGGGGAGCCACACATAACCTAAAAGAGGAATTTACCTTTAGTCATAGCCTTGACATGTGTTTTATGTGGGCTTGTGATTACATTTAGAATATTCAAGGGTTTTAATAAAATCAAGAGAGATAACACAAGTGATAGAACCTTCATTAATCAAATCATGCTTGACTTAGATATCACCTATTTAGACACTGATAAATAGAGGAGGATCATCTACATGATGAATAATCTCATCGGGGATCATAAAAGAAATGGGGAATTTCAAGGAAAAATAATTGTCCATTTTTTCATCATTTATTGACATCTCTTTACACTATTAAGAAATTCTATATTTTGATCTAGGTAAGGTGGCTTCACGTCCTACTAGAGGAGGATGAGAGATGTTTATTTAGAACATAAACTACATAAGGAGATTACAATGATGCAAATAGGTACATAAGTTTGATAAATGGGATTTGAAATGTGATATTATTAAGTTCCATGATAGGATCCCAGTCATCATAACCCATAAGAGGACTATTAGAAAGAGGTGCATAGTGTTGAAGGAGGTCCTCAAAAGGAGGATTTAAAGGACATGTGAATTTATAATGATAAGAGATAGAACATTTAATTGGAGGAAGATTTTGTTGATTATATTGAGAGGATGGATCAGTTGATTTAGGTTTGATTTGATAATTTTTAGAAGTGTTGATATAAGTTTGAGTATAATTGGTGATAGGTAAATTAGTTATAGGGATGGTAGAAATGGTCTAAGAAGTGTCATACAATGGAGGTTTTGGAATTGGTTCATCAAAGGATATGAGGTCTTCTTGCCCTAAATTTGTTAAGTGAGTTGGAGAAGAATCTTGGACAACACAAAATGCTTGAGATAATTGAGGTGTATGGATGGGTTGAGGATCAATGAAAGCAACAACCCTTCACATGTTAGTCATATTAATCATATTATATTCTAAAGTTGGGTCAATAATACTATTGATATTCATTATCTTAATGATTTGGAAGAGGATATCTATAGATAGCTGAATAAGCATTATCCTAGTTTAAATATTCATATTTAGTTTGTGTTTCATGGGCTTTAGAAGAAATGCTATAGGCTTGTTGGCATTTACGAATGATAGAATCATGGTCAAAATTGTTAAAAATAAGAAATGACCCCAATGAGTGTGAAACCAACAAAATTTATTAGGATCATACCAAGATTTCATGGGTCAAGTGGGATCAATTTTTCATGGTAGAGGTCTTGGTAGACATTTTTATAATTCTGCTAAGGATAAAGGTTTATGAATATTGATGTTATTAATTTAAGATAAATGAGGATTAGTGATGTCATTGGGAGGGGAAATTTTTTCTGAAGTTTGATTAGCAATAACATCTTGAATAGTATGAATGGTATCATAAGAGTCAGTGATACCATCATTGGTAACATTAAAATTCTTATTCTTAATTAACACGTGAGTACCCATTGAAGGTTGGGATGGCTCGAATTGATGCATAAGGAAATCTTAATTCTTGGCTTGGTTAATGATCTCTTTAAAATTACATGGAGAAAGAGTTTGGACCTGATATTACAACTTGGGAAAAGAGCATTAGTAAATATATTAAAGAGGTTATCATATTTTATATTATGTTCACATTTGTTAGACAAGGTCTTCCATCATTTAATGAAAGCTTGTGTGGTTTTGGTCTCAATTTTCTTATAATTAATAAAATGGGCTGAGGTATTCTCAGGGAGATCACTAGTTTGGAAATCTTGGACTAAAACATTAACTAAATATTTGAAACTAGTAATAGAATGATATTTGAGCTAGTTGTACCAATCTAAAATATCATCTGTGATATTTTTTGCTAATAACTTAGTAGTGGCAAATGTGTTTAATTTGATGCAAGCTTTATATGTATTTCTAAATGATTTTAAATGAAAATTAAGATCAAATACCCATTATACAAAATAGTAGGGGTGATACCTCCGATATTGATATTAGCAATTTGAGATGTAAGAGGCTCATTTTGAAGATGTTTGATTTTATTGTTAACAAGAGGAGGTTGAGGGATAATATTACCATGAGAATCCAAAAGAGGAGGTGGGGGAACATTTTGATTATGTGTGCCCCATGAAATCTATTGAGGGTGGGTTTGAAGATGGATAATATGATTTTGCATTTGAATCATTTTATTTGCATTATTAGCTTGAAAAACATTCATTTGATTAAGAGCTTGTAATAGGAGTTGACGGGTTTTATTTGAATTATTAGCATTGTTTGAAGTATTATATGTTTCAGGTTTGTTAATGATGTCTCTAAGGTGATCAAAGATGTTGATGAGGTGTCATGTGTGTAAAAATGACAATGACAAAGTGTGCTTCAATAAGCTTCAGTGTTCCTACATGGTTCTTTAGTGTTTGAGTGAGTAAGGCATTTAATGATTGATATTGTTGGTATGGACATGTTATATAGACCTTAAGGGGTGTCAAGAGTGCTTATAATGAGTATGTAAATTATTGTATCTCATATGGTATTTAATTGTTTCATCTAGACATTTTGGGTCTAGTGGTAGAAAATCTTAGGCAATTTGTTGATGTCACCATTGCCACATGTGGATGAGTCTAGGGGAGTCCGTCATATGGTTGTGATCAAATTAGTATATATTTTTTATGCAATATAATTTATTTTATGTGATAAAGTTGTTGTCAAATATATGAGGGTGAAAAGTTCTCTTCTCAAATAGAATTCACTAAGTTCTCATAGTTTTCCAAATTTGCAAAGGGGCTCAAGCAGAGCCAAGTAATCATGTTGATGATGTGAAAATTCAGATGTGTGAAGGTTTAAAGACAAAATTATCATATGTGTTTACTCAATTTTGGTCATAGCTTCTATGCACTAAATATTAGATCATGTGATGAAGTGCATCAAAATTTATGCATGTTCAAAGTTGGCCTTTTAGGTAGGTTTTGACATAGTTGACTTCGCAGAAGAAAATTCTAAGTGAGCATGTTGATGATGGAATATATAACACATGTAAAGGTTATAGGATTAGCTTAATAAATATATGCATTCCTCTATGTGATGAGATAATATGGTCTAATTTTTAGGTCATAATATTGATTGTGGTAAAATATATAAAGGAGCAAAGTTGTCCCTCCAAGCATATTATAGTCGCTCCCATACTTAGTCATTTTTGCAAAGGGTAAAGATCTAGACCAAATAAAGATCAAACATCTCATGGGTGATTTTAAATATCAAGGTAAATAGAGCATGTTGATTCAAAGAGGTCAAAATTCTTGATGGTTAATGAATTTAAAGTTTGATCTCCTTACAAAAATATCAATAGAGCTTGTTTATTCCAAGATGTCAGGAAGCAATGAGATGAGGATAAGTGTTTGAAGTTTGACATTGATCAGAGATAAAGATCAAACTTCTTTAGAATATCAATAGTGATTAGATGTTTTTACTAATCAAGATAAATGGTGGGTATTAAAGTCAAGAGGTCAAAGTGACAATTGTCTAGCATTGTTAAAGCAAAGACAATCTTAAAGAGATCAATGGAGCATCTTTAGTCAAAGATACTAGGATGCACTAGATGAAGTCAAAGTGATAGATGTTTAACATTGTTAAAGGTATAAGTAGATATATGGTGCATTTTTAATCCAAGAATTGATGACATGATATGATAATAAGGTGGTCTAGGTTTAAAGGTGACCGTTGGCATTTGAATATTCAAATTTACAAAGGGAAAAACTAGTGCTCAGTAATTTGTCCATATCATTCAATAGGAGATGAATTTTATGGTGATGTAAAAGTAAAAGTTTTAGAGGAATCCATGGTTAATATATTTAACCTATTTTTTAGATATGAATTATTTTATAATCAAAGTTATTAATCTCTAAAGTTGACTATGTGTTTGACTGTGTTCTACAAGTGACCCAAAAAGGATAAATTAGCTTGTATTGATCATGTTTCAATGTATCATAATGACTTAGATATTTTAGAATGTCTTATACTACATGATTATAATTTGTGTGGTATTTATAGGTTTTACCAATCAATATTATCTATGAAAAAAAACTTATAGGTTGACTATGTTTGTTGAATACACTAGCAAATTGAGTGACCATATTGCAAGAATGAGTTGAAGGTGTTTTCAGAGTAAAATTCATAAGTAAAATGAATATGGAAATGTTATATAAGTATATAAGTCTTATTATAAGGAATTATTTGTCATATTATGTGCTTGATCATATATAGAGAATCAAAATAGCTTGACTATATTTTGACAACATATGACTAATCTAAGTGGTCATTTTAAGTATGTTGTTCTGAGTGCTTAGAGCCTATGTTGAAGTGTATAAAGCACATGAATATCTATATAAGGTATATAAGATTTCATACATGTGATATAATCATATGGATATGTGAAATTTTTGAATGTTTGGTTTAAAATTATTGAATATGTTTCCTATGTATGAAGACCTAAGAGCGAGATAACCTAATTGGTAGGTTTAAGTGTGGAGTTGGTGTTACAAGTGTTATGGACCGATGTGGGAGTGATAAAGGAGATATTGGAGATATTTTTTATGTTTTTTAGGAATTTTTAAAGCATGAAAGGGGTCCAATTAGACTCACATGTAATGTGTGAGTATGAAGGCATGATTGTTTTAGGTCTCACCAAGACCTAATGGTGGTTTGGGGATAAGGAGGTATTGGGTGAGCTATAAAGTATGTGGTTATTATATTTAATGTGTATGATTACATATTTTAAAGGTATAAAAAGTGTGTGAAGCATTTTTGTTGATAAATATGGGTTATACCAAGTGTGTCGCATAGTTACAAGACCTAATTGGCCTGTTTGTGATAGTTTTGTGAATGTGAGCTAAGTGAAGGAGAGAACATTTGAAAGAAAAGGTATAAGTTAGTGAGGACTAGTATAGAGTGAATATGATAAAATATTATTATTTTTATCATGGTGATGAATTTAATCACATAGGTCATTGGACCTAATAATCCTAGAAGAGGCAAAATGAGTGAGTATGCTCAAGAGGCTATTTGAGAGATTGTGTATAGTGAGAGAAAGAAAGGTAAAGGATGTGTGTGCCTACTGGATGGGTTTAAGGGTAGAGTATGTTTAATGCTATGTTTATGACCTATATGCGTTATTTATAATGTTTGAATAGTTATCATGTAGGTTGAGGATGAGAGAAGGTAAGGTAAAGTTTGTGTGAGCTTGGTGGCTAATTTGAGATATAGTTTAGAGTGTGGGATGTGTGTATGAACATTTGGTAATGTTTTTAATGTGGTGATATAGTTGTTTTTTAGGATTTAAGAGTGATAAAAAATGTGGATTTGTATATTTTGAGTGTACAAATTTGAAGAGTGGGGCTAGTTGTGATATGTAATGTGTCCTAATTAATCTTTGTGTGTTTGTTCAAGTATGTAATGTGCTTTGCCCATTGCCCAACAGGGAGTGTTGAGTGAAGGTGAGGAGTCATAATAAAATTTCCATCATTAGGTGTTGAATACATCAGTTTAAAGGTGGATGTGTTCATAAGAGGGTCTAAAGGACTTGATCTTCCTTAGGGATAGTTACTCCTTGTGAAACAAGTGTTTCACAAAAGGTAGGTGATATAAAGGACTTCATCATATTGGGGGTAGGTGATCCTTATAAAATAGGTGTTTCAATAAATATTATTAATGAGGAATTGACCATTATCTATCTCTTAATGCCTTATAAGACAAGTAGTCCAAGTTTTTTTAGGCTTGGGAGTGGGTTTTATTCCTCAAGAGGGTTTCCCACATATGTCATGTGTTATGTGCTTGATATTGCATTATTTATCTTGTTCATTGATATGAATGATGTGTATGCTTCATTAATGTTTGTGTTAATTGATAAATATTTAAAAATGTTTATAATTTGAAGTTGGGTTATATAGGATCACTGATTCATCCCTCTCTCAATGATTATACCTCTAAAGATTGGTATCAGAGATAGTCCTTTTGATAAAACCTTAGCAGCTTGAAGGAGATTCTAAGTGGTACAATATGGCCAAGAAGTTGAAAAAAATAAAATCTTTATTTGATATCAATGGTAAAATAAGATGAAAAATAGATCATTAGTCTCAAGGATCAATTATAGGTAGCTAATGAAAATTTGAAGACAAGAGAATAAGAATGTAGACATTTTAAGACTCAGTTAAAAGAAGAAAATGTTAAAATGAGTTCAAGATAAGATGATCATGATGAGATTAAAACTAAGATAATTTGTTTGAATAATTAGCATGAACAACTCATATACAAATTGGATAAGATAATAAATGAGCATGAGAAGTCTAATCAAGCCAAGGAGAATGCAAGCTTTGAAAGTAATGCAAAAGGGTCTATTAGACAACCAAATGCTTCAAGATATGCTAGTTTATTCCATGGTCATTTTTATAAATGTAATAATTATGGTCATAAAGCTAAGGAATGTATAAGGAAATTAGTCAATTATGGAAATTCATGGAGCTATTATAGAAGGCATTTTTGTCCAAAGATTGATCACATTTCAAATCTATCAAAAGGTATGGATGTTGATAAGTTGTCATAAGAGTGGACATATTTTAATATTTTATAAAAATAGTGTTAAGAGGTATTCAAGGTATGTCAAATGATATGGGGTTCCTAAAACTTATAACAAAGGATAAACTCAGGTATGTATTCCAAATCTAATCATTGTTAATCCTTCTAGTCATGTGGATAATAGAAAAGTTGATGTAGAAGACTATGGTGTAGACCATGTTAAGATCAAAGGTTAAGTAAGTAAGATGGGTATATAAGATGAGAAGATTCATACTATGGTATAGATACATGAGGTAGTAAAGACTAAGGATAATAACCCTATTGAGTTTAAGAGTCTTGATGGATTATTTGCCAAGGTAGAGAAAGGATCAGAAGTGAAGGAAAGTCAAGAATTTTTGTTGACATAAATTTTTGACAAATATAAAGTAAAGAATGAAGTCAAGTATTCATTAAAAGTAAAATGGATGATGAAGCATAGCTACAAGGAAGATTATTCATATGAAAATATATGTCATGAATCTGTGTTGTCTCCATGTATTGTCAATCCAATCATATAAGAAAAGGAGAATGTTGTAGAGGATGAGGAATTTGTTTCTCTTAAGTCAAAGAAGAATAATAATAATAAAAATAAGAAAAATAAGTATAAAATGACCAAGGAGGAGAAAGAATATGAATAATTATGGGCAAATCCTAGTTTCACATCATGGTAGGACATTATGAAGTAGGGTTTCTCTATATATGATTCTTAAGATGCATATTTCTTGTCCAAAAATAAGTATGTGTGCTCAAGAGCTTAATGATAATATATACGAAGACTCGTGTTGATCTCAAAAGGTTAATGGCTAGGGGGAGAAATAATTTCATGAGCTTTCTCCAGAGGTTTATGAAGGGGCCATAATATAATGTTATAATGGGTGTTTCTAGGTTGCTTAATGATATTGATGGAGTTTCAAGAAGAGTTTGGTACTCATAAAGGTTTGTTCACTTCTTTGTGATGTGGTCTAGGTAGTTCTATGTCTTGATGATCTTGTTTATGACTTATGGAATTTTTTGTGTGCATGGTTTTCAAATTATGGAATGGAATTTTATAGGTGTATAATCAAGGATGATGAGGTGTAAAACTATTCTATTTAATATAAAGGTATGTTTATCTTGTTCAAATTGGATTAAGGTATGTTTAGCATTCTTGGTCCTAAAGATATGAACTTGTCAATTTCTATTGCTCAAATTGATAGATCAAATGTTGGAAGACTATAAGAAAAGATTGATATGGAAGATGAGGAGAATGTATTTTCATATCCTTGATATCATAAATGAGGTCCCTGAGTTCTATAGATTACAAGTTGTGTATGCCATGGAGTTAGGGGGAGCTAACTCAGTTAGTTTGAATGTATTGAGGATCTATGCATGTTATGAGGGGGAGCATATGTGAGATGCTTCAGTCATGTTTAAGATAAGGTGATATTTGTTATATATGTGAAATCAAGCATTTTGAGATGATGACTTGATAAAACCAATTCAAGTGATTTAACAATGTATTTAATCCTCATGCATAAAACAAAGGGGGAGATTTGTAATTTGTTAGGTCCTAGGATCAGAGGACTGTGTAGTTGAATCTGAGAGAAAGTATGGAAGAAATTATATTGATTCATCATTTTATAAATGGTTTTAAAATGTTAAAATAAAAGGTGACTAAGTGAAGGTAACTTAGGGTAAGTCCATCTTAATGTTTTCAAGGTAAGTTCATGAGGTTTCTATTGTTCATGAATATTTTATCTTTATAGAAGTTTTGTATGATCAAAAGGTAGTCATGGATTATGTTTGAGAATATCAAGGTAAAAATATGTGTACTAAATGTTAAGGGGATTTAGTATCATCTCTCATAGATGGTATCTTCCTATTATTGGTCTTTGGTGACTTTTTAGGTCTGTAGGATCAGATGTTTAGCCCACTTTGTCATTGTGTCAGAGGGAGAGAAAGAACCTTTAGAGAGACAAAGTCTAAGAATAAGCTTTGTATTAGTGTTTAACATAAATGAAAAAGAGGGATATTTTTGGAGGTTTTTTAATGATCTATCTAATATTACCAATGATGTTGATGAGGTGTCATGTGTGCTAGAATGATAATGACAAAGAGTGCTTCAATGAGCCTCAATGTTCCTACATGGTTCTTTAGTGTTTGACTGAGTGAGTAATTTGATGGTTGATATTTTTGGTATGGACATGTTATATAGACCCTAAGGGGTGTAAATAGTGATTTTAATGAGTATGGAAGGGAGTGGATATCATCTTGTAGTTTATTCTTTCATCTAGATATTTTGGGTCTAGTGGCAGAAAATCTGAGTAGGCAATTTGTTGATATCACCGTTGCCATGTGTGGATGAGTTTGGGAAATTTGGTCATATGGTTATGATCAAATTAGTCCCTAATTGTTATGAACTAGAATTTAGGTCATATAATGAAGCAAGGTCAAAGATATGAGGGTGAAAAGTTGTATTTTTAGACAAAATTCACTAAGTTCCCATAGCCAAATTTTTAAAGGGGCTCAAGTAGAGATGAGTAAGCATGTTGA
The DNA here is from genome assembly GCA_037957365.1 of Torreya grandis. NCBI lineage: Eukaryota > Viridiplantae > Streptophyta > Pinopsida > Cupressales > Taxaceae > Torreya > Torreya grandis. Next base: position 115,222 of record JARHVA010003175.1, read on the forward strand.
TGATGTAAGAATTAACATGTGTGAAGGTGTTAGGAAAAATTTATCATATGGTTTTTATAATTTTTGGTCCTGGTTTCTATGTGATAAATCTAAAATCATGTGATGAATCACATCGAAAGTTATGCATGTTTAAATTTAGCTTCTTAGGTAGGTTTTTACATAGTTGACTCTATGGAAGAAATTTTTTATTGAGCATATTGATGATGGCATATCTCAAATGTGTGAAGGTTATAAGATCATCCGAAGACATGGATAAATTAATATATGTGAGGATATCATATGGTCCAATTTTTATGTCATAATATTGATTTCTGAAAAAGATATAAATGAGTAACGCTCTCCCTCCAAGCATATTCCAGTGGCTCCCATACTGAGTCATTTTTGTAAAGGGTAAAGATCTAGATAAAATGGAGACCCAACAGATCATTTGAGATCATATAGATCAATATTAATGGAGTGTGTTGAGTCAAATAGGTCAAAATTATCAATGGTTAATGAAGTTAAATTATGAGCTCCTCATAAAAAGATTGATGAAGTGTGTTTATTCCAAGATGTTAGGAAGCAATGAGATAAGGCTAGTTATTCTAAGTTTAATGTTGAGTAAATATAAATATAAAACTTCTTCACAATATAAATTTTGAGTGATTTTTTTTACTGATTTAGATCAATGGTGTGTATTAAACTCAAGGGTTCAAAGTAATAGTTGTATAGTATTGTTAAATCACAGACAATCTTGAAGAGATCGATGGACAGTGTTTAGTCAAAGATGCCAAGAAGCGCAAGATGAAGTCAAGGTTATATATGTTTAACATTGTTAAATATTAGAGGATATTTATGGTGCATTTTCAATATAATTAGTGAGAACATCAGATGATATAAAGGTGGTCAAGGTTTAATGGTGACTGTTAGCATTTGAATATTCAAATTTACAAAGGGAAAAACTAGTGATCAGTAATTTATCCATATAATTTTATAGAAGATGAATTTGATGGTTATATAAAATTAAATTTTGTATAGGATTACATTTCACATATATTGAACATATTTTTGATATCTTAAAGTTTGTATAGACATAGTTATTAAGATCTAAAGTTGACTATGTGTTTGACTATGTTTTGCAAGTGACCTGAGAAGGATAGATGAGATTATGTTGATGTTGTTTCAATGTCTCATAATTAATTGTCTATTTGGGAGTTTTTTATACTACATTAGGATGATATGTTTGGAATTTTTAGGTTTTACCAATTTATATTATTTATGAAAAGATACTTTTAATTTGATTATGTTTTTTTAATACACTAGCAGATTGAGTGACCATGTTGCAAGAATGAGTTGAAGGTGTTATGAGAAGAATTGATGAGTATAATTATTATGGAGATGTTATATAAGTGTATAATGATTATTATAATGCAGTATTTGTCATAGTATGCCCCGGATAAGAAATGGAGAGTCAAAATAGCTTGACTATATTTTGACAGTATATGACCAGTTTGAGTGGTCATTTTAAGTATATTATTATGACTGATTAAAGCCTATGTTGAAGTGTATAAATCAAATGAAAATGTATATGAGGTATATAATAATTCATACACGTTATCTAATAATATGGCTATGTGAATGTTTTGAATGTTTGGTTCAGAAGTTTGTGACTATGTTTTTTGTGTATGAAGACTTCAAGAGTGAGATGACCTAATTGGTAAGTTCAAATGTAAAGATGGTTTTACAAGTGTCATGGACCCATTTGGGAGTGATAAAGGACTATTGGATATATTTTTTATGTTTTTGAGGAATTTTTTAAGGATTAATATGTTCCAATTCATCTCGCATGTAATGTGTGAGTATGAAGACTTAATTGTTTTAGGTCTCACCAAGACTTGATGGGGGTTTGGGACTAAGCATGTATTGGTCAACCTATGAAGTATTTGGTTATTACATGTAACATGTATTTGGACCTATTTAAAAGGTAGAATAAGTTTTTGAAACATCTTGGCTAACCAATATGGGTTAAACAAAGTGTGTGGTATAAGTACAAGAGAAAGTATAGGTCAGTGAGGACCAACATAGAGCAGTGAGGATCAAACATGATTGTATAATTAAGGTGATGAAAATAATAACATAGTTATTTAGACTTAATAAGAATATAAGAGGAATAATGAGTGAGTATGCTTAAAAGGTTGTTTGAGAGAGTGTGTATGGTGATCAAAGGCAAGGTAAAGGTTATGTGTGCCTAGTAGATGGGTTGAAGGGTAGATTAGGTTGAATATTGTGTGTATGACATGTAGGTAATATTAATGATGTCTAAATATTTATCCTATAGGTTTAGGATGAGATAAGGAAAGTTTAAGTCTGTGTGATTTGGTGGTTGATTTGAGAGATAGTTTAGAATGTGGACTATGCATATGCCCATTTAGTCATGTTATTGATGTGGTGATAGAGTTGCTACTAAGTATTTAAGAGTGATCCAAAAGGTCTATTTGGATGCATTAAGTGTGTAGAGTTGAAGAGTAGGGTTAGTTTGGATATGTAATGTGTTCTAATTGATCTTTATGTGTTGGTTCAAGTATCTAATGTGCTTTATCCAATGATTGTTGAGCGAAGGTGAGGAGTGATAATCAAAGTTCTATCATCAGGTGTTAAAGACATCAATTCAAAGGTGGAGGTGATCATACGAGGGTCTAATGGACTTGATATTCATTAGGGGTAGTTGCTCTTTATGAAATAGGTGTTTCACTAAAGGTAGGTGGTCTAATGGACTTGATCATATTAGGGGCATGTGATCCTTTTGGAACATGCATTTCAATAATTCCAAGTCAAGAGGACTTGAACAGTCTCTAGTTTTTAATGCCTTATAAGAGAAGTATTCCAAGTGTTTTTAGGCTTGAGAGTGGGTTATATTTGCCAAGAGGGTTTCCCATGTATGTCATGTGTTATGTGTTTGATCTTTATTTGTCTCTCTTGTTCATTTCTATGAATGATGTGTGCGCTTCATGAATGCTTTTGGTAATTGATTAAGAGTTTGAAAGGGTTTAGAAATTTAAGTTGGATTATCTAGGCTCATATATTCACCCACCCTCTTAGTGATTATATCTCTAACATTATAATTTGTAGTAGTAGTTTGGGTACTACTATGGGTATTAGTAGGATCTTTAGAAGAACTATTTGTAAGTGATGCACTAGTGGCATAATTTACTTGTGCAAAAATATGGACTAGTAGAGGGATGAGAAGGAGATATAATAGAGGCATGATTACCATGGGTAGAAAATGATTCACTAGTGAAATAATTAATAAAAATGGGTATAGGAAGAGTCAAACTAGATGTATAACCTACCATGTTAGTAGAGATATTAGGCATAAATGTGGAAGAAATCAAAGAATAAGAAGTTATATTATGAGAAGGGGTCAAAATAGAGTAAAGAGGTTGAAAAGAAAAGAAGCTATTATCCCCAAATCCATGTGAGAATGGGGAAGAAGGTGAATGGGGTTCCTCAACTTGAAAACTTATCATGAAATGGTAAATAGTAGAAGGATAATTTAGATGATGTTGAAGAAATGCATTGATGAAGAAGAACATTTATAGTGTATACTCTAATTTGGGTTGATATTCAAGTGATAAGATAGGATTGTGAAGAAAAGATGAATGAGGATGGGTCCCATATTTTATAGTGCAAGTGGCTATATGCACATTACATTAATCTAGGATAAGAACCACTAGATACTTATGGGAGAACATATTAGGGTTTATAAGATTCATCATATCCATTTAACTCAACTCAGTATTATCTTTAAATAGGAATTTCATGATGAAGGGTATATATTAGGTAAGGAAAAGTTGATCCAAAAGGAAGGAGATATGAAGGGACAAATAAGAGATAGAGTCAACCAGGTTAACTTGGTACTAAAAATAGGTTATGAAAACTGAGTTAACAAGGATATAGATTCAAATAGGTTGACTTAGTAATGTAACTTATGAAAAATGATATATTGATAAAGATACAAATTTAACCAAGTTGACTTAATACTATAACCTAAGAGGCAGAAATGAGTACTACGTCAATTAGGTTGATGTATTACTATAGTTAGGTAAAAAGTAGTCTATAAGAGATTGTGTCAAATATAATGATAGTTTACTAAAAATAGGGAAATTTTTTATAATGTAATTGAAACAAGAAGTGAAATTAATCACACAAATAATTGTATTAAAGAGAATGATCCAATTGGGGCACATAACATGAAACCTCACACCAATGCTAACCAATGCAAGTTTTTGAAATATAACATATAATGAGCAAAGAGAAAATAGTAAATTGAAACATAAATGTTAGATGAGTGGTCACCCTTAATGTTTTTAGATTATTATAAAGTTTTATTTTAATTTTGATAGGCAAGTTGGTTGAAAGTAAGAAACTAGAAAGCAATCTATGGATGGTTTCAAGATATTTAGGTTGAAAGGGATTTATGTTGGCAATGGTAATGGCTTGGTATTGGGGCCTACCCTCTCAATTCATAATCCATTAGTGATAAGGGTGTCAAGTGTTTTGATAATATATACCATTAACCACATATTTATACTTGGAACGAAAACCAAGTCGACTTCCCTCTTAGTGATGTAATCCAAGTAGGTAGGCCTTGAGTAGAAAAATGTTTATATGTATTTTGAAATTATGTGATTTGATAGTGTGTGTAATAAAGATAAAAATAGTGAAACTAAATTTTATATTGAAAAACCACCTAATTAGACTATGTGGGCCACTCTTAGCATGAAAATAGCTAAAAATGAAAGTGTGAATCAATTAATAACGTATATTTATTAATTCCCAATTTAAGCATGGTATAGAGTCAATCTAAATGATATTGTATGCAAAAATTAGAAAATAAATTTGATAGGTTCACTACTATATTATATAATTAAGAGTCCTTAAGAACTAAGTGACTACGTCAACCTATTCTTTCAAATAGAAGATATACTATAGAACTAGGTCGACTAAGTTGACCTAGTTTGTTGAAGGATTGTAGTTTTGAAGACTAAAAACTTTGTAAAATATAACTATAAAGAATAAATAAATTTAAAAAGAGAGAAAGAAAACAGATTTAGTGGGTTAGAAGATATTGAGGATTGTAAAATTTCTTTTGAAGTGCCTTGAATGTTACTTACAAGTTGTATCAACTGTGTCGACTGGGTTGGCTTAGTTATACAATTACCTATTTACTGAAGCCTATTGAAAATGATTGTGTCAACTTGGTTGACCTAGTTTTTTTTATCTATATGCTAAATGTGATACCATATTGACCTGTACAAATTAGTTTACTATTTTGAAGCTAAATAAGAGACTAAGTCAACCTATTCAACATAGTTTGATATCTAGAAGTGAATAAGAGTATTGTGTCAACCTTTTTGATCTAGTAACTTGTATTTAATGAAGACCTACATAAAAAGAATAGAGTCCTTTTGATGTGAATATGTGTTAAAATTGCATAAAGAAGTTAGAAACTATATTGTCTTGGTTGAACTAGATTACAAATATAGAAAAATAATAAAATGATAGAAAGGAAAAGCATGAAAGAAAACCTAAGAGGGTTGTATTCATGTTGAGTTCACTAGAATGTATGTAACAAAAAATTCATTAGATCTATGAATCAATCCTATCTCAGATAAGATAGATCCTACTTACATTTTTTATTGGGGATATAATAGATAATTGAGAACATGAGCAATATGGATTTGGTAAATCCAATTAGGTGATCTATTACCATAATAATATCACTAGGGAAGGTTCCAAAGCCTCTAGTCAAACAAAACTATGCAATAAACCTAACTAAGTCCTATTTTTTCATATTAACATTATTAATAACAAGTAAATTAAAAGTCTAATATAGTGCTCACAAAATCTTGTGGCACAAAGTATAGGTAATAAACAAAAAAAGAAAAAATTCATAGAAGACATAGTCATGTCAATGTATATAGAATCCTAATTCATGGACGATAAGTGTAAATGCATATCTATATATTCTTACAAAGGAGGAACAAAGTTAGGAATACTTACCTTTAAAAATAAACCCATCGAGCCTAAATATCTCCCTTGGCCATAATGCTTCACAAAAGGTTGTTTTGGTATGTAGGGATGAAAAGAATAAATCATATCTAGGATACACAACCTATAAATGCATCCAAAAGACTTCTCCACAGGACAAGATCTGTATCTCCAAAGAAAGTATGAAACCTTAATCTTTCTCCTAAAATAGAATGGTGGATATGTAGATGTAAAATATATATCAATTCTTACAATTATTATCTAAATAATACCAAAATTATTATTTTTATATAAGTAGATTTAACCATAAACTCTTTTGAAAGTTTTGGCTAACAGGGTCAACCTAGTCAACCTACTATTGTTATTGACAAACATTCACTAGGTCATGGACTAGGTCACCCATGATTCATCCTAGACCCTAAATAAAATTTTCCAAAATGAGTACAAGGTTGACACAATTGACATAGTCATGTAAAATGTCAAAAGAGATTTTAGGTTAGGAAAAGGGGTACTAAAGATGGTAAAAGACTAGAAGATTATGAAAAAGAGAAGGCCAAACTTAGGGAAATGGTTTTTAGGAGACAAGATTATAGATAGCAAGTTAAAAAAGGAACAACTATCCTATGAATCACCAATGGTATGCCTACCCATTTCTTGGTGGACCCCTTAGGGTGTGCACCTAGAGAGTTGGAGACTCAATGGGTTCTTGTAAGATAGAGAGCATCAATAATTGATAAATGTTTGAAAATATTGTGTATACAAGTAGCATATAGGTGTAAGACTCTTATGACTGACTTACAATATAACATATCTATATCATGAGAAGTAATTTTTTTTCTAATGTCATATGTATGTTTGTTTAATAGGATTCTCACTTACATGATGTCATCCATATTGAGCTAAGTGTATGGTGTCTCATCTAATTTAATGAGAATAATTCAATCATTATAGAGTTATATCCTGTAAGGAATAGTGGTGCAATATTCCCCAAAAAATTTGTACCATATATTAACATGTATAATATGGTATTGAGCCACCATCATTTTGTGTTCTTATATTATTACTACTTTCTATCTTTTATTGGTCTCACCTTATTTGTGCATATGTGTGTTATTCTTTCCCTATCTTTGATGTGATCTCCTTGTTGACCCTCATGTTAATCATCACTCATGGTTATCTTATGTTATGTTTATCTTCTTTGGTGTTGGACTTGATCATAAAATCCATAATGAGGTGGCATGCATTATTAACAAGTCATGTTATTAGTTGGCTCGATCATGTATGTGTCTCTTGACCTTGGAAAACATCATTAGAAATCCCCTTCATAGACTTTTGACTTACCATAAGTTTTGATCAAATTAAAGGTTTTTTGGGATCCTTATTATTTTAATAATTTTATTTTGGATTTAATTATTATTATTTTAATGATTTTTATCAATCAATATTATTGAAGCCATGATTAGGAAGAAGAGCAGCCTCCTATGAAAGGAATGTGACAATGGGGAAACTAGGAGGAAGCCAGATTTTACCAATGATGACTTGCAATTTCTAGGTAGGTTTTCATTTATATTTTATTATGGGAATATGGTTTTAATATATTAATTTGACAATGAAATTTATCTGAATCATTCTAGATTCATGGGGAATTTGTGAGAATTAACTTATGAATCTATAATGGCCTAAATCGATTTAAAAATCATTTTCCTTTTGCTAGGAGATTTGAGTATTTTGGCTCTTGATATTGTGATTTCATTTTATCAAAATAATATAGAAATTAAATTGTGATATTTAAGTATTAAATGGTTTTGGATTTTTTAATTAATTAGTTAATTTGATAATTGTTTTCCATGTGAATGGAAGTGATTTATAACACTATAACACCTTATTTTAACTATTTGAAACTTGATAAAACTACCCCTAAAAGGTCCCTAAAACAATGTGTTTTATACTAAAAACCATTTGGGTAACTTTTTGGTAATTGGATATGATAGATATCATATGTAAATGAAGACAAATTTATATGAAACTTTGATACCTTCCTTTTTATGTGATTATTTTCACACTTGTTATGTTAGATATCATATTTAGTCACCTACATAACTAGTAGCTATAGTTTCAATCCCCAATTAAATTATTTATTATTATGGCCTTGTTTCATATTGATAATTTTTTGCTAAGATATCATATGTAAATAAGGATAGATTTTTCTAAAGCCTAATGTCTTCTTTTATGTGATTATGTAAAAGATAGTTTTATTGGATGTCATATGTAAAGAGGATGGAATTATCTAAAGCTTTGATGCCTTATATATAATTTTTTCAAGCTTATTTTTATAAATATTTTATGTAAATTGGAATATATTTTTTGGAAGCTTGGATGTGTGCCTAATTTATTATTCTATTAGTTCTTTAGAAATATTTGATTGCCACTTGAATACATACCCTTTGCTATGGATATCTCTTTTCTAGATTTTAAATTTTGGTTTATGATAAAATTGATTTATCCTTGTTGATTGTAAACATCTATTTAACTCCTATTTTTTGGAGTGGGTTTTTCCTCAAATTGGTTGGGTTGAATTTATCAATCATGGATTGTTATTATTTTAAATCACTTTGATTTAATGAGGTTATATTATTATTTTGGTTTTAGATTTGTTGAAATATTCATAGGAGTTAAATATTGGTTGTACATGGAATTTTTCATCCAAACCAAGTTTATTTTCTATTGATGAATGACATGTTTTTTCTCTTTTTGACTCAATTGAGTTGATTTGGATATTTTGGATTATAACCATTATGTTTAATCATTTTATAATCATGTAAGCCTCTTGGGATGATCAAGAAACTTGGATAGACATTCTGGTCTTGTTAAATTTATATGATAGATCTTGATTTATGGTGTAAATCATATTCTATAAAGATTCAAATTTTGCCTTGGGTATTACTTAGGTCAATTAGTTTGGTTGAGTGTTATAGTTATATTTTGACTGCATTGCTTCTCTCATATTTTATTAATCATTTTATAAATTTTATTGGTGGCTTGATATCTTTTGAATATCTCATACCTTACCTAAGTACTCGATTGCCTAAACCCTCCACCAAGCTGAAGGTTGGAGTAGTAAGGGCCACTAATGGTTGGGCTCATAGGGCTAGTTTTAAGGGGTCTTCTCCTTACCATGTTCATCCTCTTTGTTGATGCACTTGGAATTTCATGTAGAGGCATACTTCTTGCCTATATCTATTGGTGTATGATTATTGGTGGGTGTGTTAGATTATAGTTGGTTGTTCATCTTATGTAACAGTCACATTTCTTTGCATTATGTAAACTTATAACATTTATGAATTTAGAAATAAATATTATTGTATATGAGGTTTTTATTGGTGGAATAAATAAATATGGTAGCATGGTTTTTGTATGTGTAAACAACTACATTTATTTATCGATATACATTTATGATGGATTCTATTTATTAAATCTGTAATATCACTTGTAACTATGACTATAGTGTGTTATGCTTGATCTTTATATGTTATTTTACACCCATTAGAATAACATAGTGATATTACTATGGTTTTTAACTACACATGCAGATGTAAAAGTTTTATTTGAACCAATGATTGTATCTAAGATTTTAGTTAATTCCTACACTTTTATGTTATATGCTATAGTGGGAAAGATGTATATTCGGTCTTGTAATTGGATGTTATAGTTATTGGATTTTATTCCCGTTGCCTTAAACAATAATATTA
>JARHVA010003175.1:127500-197500 GCA_037957365.1 Torreya grandis
AATAATCCACCATCATTTTGTGTTCTTATATTTTTACTACTTTCTATCTTTTATTGGTATCATCTTATTTATGCATGTGTGTGTTCTTCTTTCCCTATCCTTGACGCGATTTCCTTGTTGACCCTCGTGTTATTAATTGCTCATAGTTATCTTTTGTTATGGTTATATTTCTTGGTGTTGTAAATGATCATAAAATACATAATGAGATGGCATACATTATTAACTAGTTATGTTACTGGTTTGGCTAGACCATGTTTGGGTCTCTTGATCTTGGAAAACATCATTAGCAATCTCTTTCATGGACAATTGACTTACCATGAGTTTTGATCGACTTAAAGGATTTTGGGGATCCTTATTATTTTAATCATTTTATTTTATAATTAATTATTATTATTATTTTAATTATTTTTGTCAATCAATATTATTGATCTTAGGTAATCTTAAAGGTTTTGATTATTACTATTATTAATTAAGTTAATGATTTTTTCAATTATATGTATCAATTTGGGAAATTTTTTTTACCATTATTATATAATCATTATTTTTTTATTGTTGCATTATTTTGATTTTTGGTTGGATCATGCCCCTAAGAAAACATTTCTCCCTTTCCATGGGTGTCTTTTTTTCTTTGTTTTTTATCCTTTCATTTTTTTTCTAGTTTTTGGCATTTCCTTTTACTGGGTCAAACCCCTAGGCTACATAGGGGTAAGATGAAGGAGAATGAATTGCTAAAGGCCTATTTTTTCCTATGCCTAGGGGTATTGTGAATTGAGATCCATTGGAAAGAAGAGTAGCATCTTGTGGAAGGAAGGCGGTAAGGGGGAAAGTGGGAGGAAGCCATGATTTTACCCGCAATGACCTACAATTTTTGGGTATAGTTTTTAGTTGGATTTTATTATGGGAATATTGTTTTACTATATTAATTTCCCAATGAAATTTATTTGAATCATTATATATTCATGGGGACATTTTTATAATTCACCTATGAATCTATAATGGCCTAAATCAATTTAATAATCATTTTCCTCTTGCTAGGCCATTTGAGTATTTTCGCTCTTGATATTACGATTTCATTTTATCAAAATAACAGAGAAATTAAATTATGGGATTTAAATATTAAATGGTTTTGAAAATTTTAATTAATTAGTGAATTTGATATTTTTTTACAAAGTGAATGGAAGTGACTTACAACCTTATAAAACCCTATTGTAACTATTGGAAACTTGATAAAACTATGTTTGAAAGGTCTTTAAAATAATGGGTTTTCTATTAATACCCATTTGGGTGACTTCTTGCTAATTGGATACAATAGATATCATATGTAAAGTAGGCAAATTTTATAAGAGACTTTGATGCCTTCCTTTTCATGTGATTCTATTCACACTTGTTATGTTATATATCATATGTAGTCTCTTGCATAACTAGTAGTTCTCATTTCAATGCCCAGTTGGGTTATTTATTATTATGGACTTGTTTCCTATTGATAATTTTTTGTTAAGATATCATATGTAAATAAGGATAGATTTTTTTGAAGCTTAAAGTCTTCCTTTATGCGATTCCATAAAATTTGGTTTTACTAGATATCATATGTAAAGAGGATGGAATTGTCTAAATTTTTGACGCCTTCCTTATATATGATTCTGTCAAGCTTGTTTTGCTAGATATTTTATGTAAATTAGAATAGATTTTTTGGAAGCTTGGAATTCTTCCTAATTTATGATTATGTTCATGCTTAAAAAATATTTGGCTACCACATTAATCCATACCCTTTGCTATGCATATCTCTTTTCAAAATTTTAATTTTTGGTTTATGATAAAATTGATTTATCATTTCTGATTCTAAACCTCTATTTTACTCATATTATTTGGAGTGGATTTTTCTTCAAAGCAGTTGGGCTGAATTTATCAATTTTGCACTATAATTATTTTAATCCACTTTGATTGAATAAGGTTACATTATTATTTTAGTTTTAAATTTTTTGAAATATTTGTAGGAGTTAAATGTTAGTTATGCATGGATTTTTTTTAGCCAAACCAAGTTTAATTTATATTAATGAATGATATGTATTCCTTCTTTTTGACTCCATTGAGTTGATTTGGATATTGTGATTTTAAAAATTATGTTTAATCATTTTACACTTGATTAATCCTCTTGGGTTGATCAATAGATTTGGCTAGACTTATGGTCTCATTAAATGGATATGATAGATCCTGATTTATAATGTAAATCATCTTTTATAAAGATTCAAGGTACACCTTGGGTATTACTCAGGCCAGTTGATTTGGTTGAGTGTTACAGTTATATGCTGGCTGCATTGCTTCTCTCATCCTTTGTTGATTATTTTATAAGTTTTATTAGTGGTTCTGTATCTTTTGAATACATCTTACCTTGCTTGAGTACCTGATTACCGAAACCTTCCATGAAGTGGCTCATAGGGATAGTTTTAAGGGGTGTTCTCCTTGCCATGTTCATCCCTCTATAAATGTACCTAGACTTATGTGTAGTGACATTCCTCTTATCCTTATCTATTGATCTATGATTTTTGGTGGGTGTGTTGGATTGTAGTTATTTTTTCATATTATGTACCAATTTTTTTTCTTTGCATTATGCAATCTTGTAACATTTATTAATTTGGAAACAAATAGTATTGTATATAAACTTATTATTGGTGGTGTAAATAAATATGGTATCATGGTTCTTTTATGTCTAAACAACTATATTTATTTATTGATATGTGTTTATGATGGATTCTATTAGTTACATTTGTAATATTAGTTGTAATTGTGAATATAGTATGCTATGCTTGATCCTTATATGTTGTTGTACACCCATTGGAATAACATAGTGATATAAATATTGTTGTGAAGTACACACGAAGGTGTCAAAGTTCTATTAGAACCAATGATTGTATCTAAGATTTTAGTTAATTCCTACATTTTGTACTATATGCTATGGTGGAAGAGATGTATATTTAGCGTTGTCATTGGTTTTTCTAGTTATTGGATTTTGTTCTCATTACCTTTGACAATAATCTTATTGTGTTGAGATTTATTAGCATTAACTACTAGTGTATCTTGTTTATAGATATTTATAACTATGAAATTTATTGGTTGTACTATGTAGATGAAAATGATTATGAACATGAATAATTTATTATTGTATATTAGAAGTAAATACATGGTGACATGAATTCATACATTATGTGGACATCACACTTTATATGTAGTTGGTATGTAATGCTTCACTATGATGGGCAGGGTTAGTATTGGGTTTTGATACACTTGTTTTAGATTTTAATTACACATATGAATCAATTCTTTCAAACTATTCTCGATGAGATTAATCATAGGATACAACACTCTTGTGCTTAGCTGAATTAAGATACATGTTGGAGGATATAAATTAATCATTGACATTCTTATGTGAGGGGAGGTCAATAGTTAATATATGTGCTTCCTTTAATATGTTTCAAATTTGTCATTATCTTATTTTGATAAAATTATATCACTAATATGATGGATTTCTAATTGGAAATATGACTTGTGATGTATTTATAACTTGGGTTGAATCGAAATGTTGTAATTCAATTCATGCAATCAATTTCCTTTATATTGGAAGAAATGTATTTTATTATAGTCCTAATTGTCTAATCTATTATGGATTCACTTAATTAAGCATATTTATATTGCTTATGAAATGAAATAAGATCATGGTTTCATGATATCCTTTATTGGATCTAGTACCTTTGTTTGTGGCTCTTACCATCAAGGACATGTAGTGGTATAGACTAATGGCATGATTCAAAAAAAATATATTTTAGGTGGTTATAATTCAACTCTTAATTATTGGAATATTTGTTATATTATTACCATTTCACTAATTATTTTAATTTTATTTGATTCAAGTTTTTGAATTATAATTAAGTTTATTTAGGGCAATGTGATGCAAGGATCTAGAGGTGATGATTCATTTAAAGAATCTCAATTGGTAGGATCAATTAAATTTTTTGTATGAGATGGTATGGTATTCTTGAATAAGAAGGTTTTTGAATTATTAGTATATGTATGTGTTTAAAATTTATAAACTTACCTTGACAATGAAATTTTTAGTATACCTTATGTTATGATTATTAAAATTTGAATAATCCTTGGGAATGGAAATAATTTTGGAATTGGAATGAGGACAAAATGTATACTATGTCGAACTACAATGTTAAACTATGATTTGTGGTTTAATAGTCCACCTTGGTAATGAGTTATTAAATCATAAGTTTCCTTAATGGGCACATGCATTAATGACTGAGTTTACTTAAGTAATGAATTAGTTCATAGATATATGCATGTTAATAGAATGGTGTGAATGCCTATGTCTTATGAAATAGAATTATATTATAACCAAAGGACAAGTAAGCAACATATAGGTGAAAGACCCATATGGACAAATTATAGGATGGTATATCTATGTCATGAGAATTAATTTATTTTTTTAATGTCATCCATATGTTTATTTAATAGGATTCTCCATTGTGTGATGTCATTCACCATGTTCTAATTGTATTATGTCTCATATAATTTAATTATAATAATTATTTCATTATGGAGTTATATCTTGTGTGTTACCTTCACCAAGTAAGCAATGGTGGTGCAATGTTCCCCAAGAACTATGGATCATGGTATAGTGATCAATGTGGGTATCACTAGGACCAGTACTTACATAGGTAAATCCCCAATATTTATGTACTCTTAGGCTTATGCCATATTGGTTTTTAGTATTGGTTTATATATATTAAATTTTTTATCTCATGATGTGATAATACTTGCCTAAATAAGTTAGAGAGATGGATTCTCCTGTTTGGTCATTGGAACCTCTGTATTTAAGTGTTTCACTCCTTTATCTTATTTTTATGGTTAAAATATGTATATCAATATAAACTTGGATATTATTAATTATATTATTAATATTATTAGTGTATCCCAATGGAATAATAGGGATTTTGGCTGTAATTGTTATTGGCATCTTGTGTATTTATGATTTATGCAGTCTCTTGGACTATCAAACCATGATCACATAGATTGACTAGATAATTAAGTAGTGATAAAGGTTTATAGGTTCTTTAATAGAGAAGACAAGTGACCTTTCCAAGTTTGGATATTATTAGTATGGATCCCCATACTAATACCCCCTCAAACATCATATCATTATTTGGCAAACATACTTCTCTACGGTATTTCCTAGTGGCATCTACCCCTAGGCAAACATATAAGGTAAACCAATATAGTTATCGATTATTATTAATTTATTTTTTTATTATTATAATTCTTTGTGATTCATTACAATTATTTAGTGGGTCTTAAATTTCATTTTGTTGTGTACTCTGAAAGGCAATTCTAATTTGTTTTGGGTTGTTTCACTATAGTGTAAACAAAACTACTCCCTTAAAAAACCATGTGACCATGTATTTATTATTTTTACTTTGATTAAAAATATAAAAAAGGAAAATGAATCAATTTGATTCAATAAATTAAGTGTTGCAAGTTATCATTGATGTCATATGTTTTTGTATGGTCATTGATGTGAAAAGAAGTGTAAGGTATGGTTATCTAGTGGAATGTCTTGTGATACATAATGAGGTATGACAAAGTCAGTGGATAGATTAATATGGATTTTTTTTTTTAAATATTTTATTTTTTCATGATAATGTTTTTTATAATGCATTTACAATAGTAGGATGGTCTTAAATAGGTATGGTACCTATTAGATCTGTATAGTGGACTAGTCTTTGTGCATGAATATAACTTGTAAAGGCATGTTGAGGCATCATGATCAGGTTTAGTGGATTATTATATTTTTAAAATCATGGTATGAGGATTTATGAAATGTTTGTTTTTTTCAATATCACTAAAATATGTTTCAAGGTGTTATCAAGGTCCAAGTATAAATTGGCAGTCCTAGGCCTAGTGTGAAAAGAGACCTAGTGAGGCCTAATGAGGTATCAAGATGAATTACCAAGGTGAATATAGATCATGTGAGATTTTGAAAAGGTTTAATAGGTTTATTAAATAATTTTTATGAATTTTTAGGTCCTGAGGGAAAGGAAAATTCAAGAAAACAAGTTTGATGGTCTCATATTTATGTATAATGAAGCTCTCCAAACCTGAGAAAGAACCTCTTTTGCTTTTTGGAATGTGTAAAATTTTCATGGTA
This sequence comes from Torreya grandis, assembly GCA_037957365.1. Taxonomy (NCBI): domain Eukaryota; kingdom Viridiplantae; phylum Streptophyta; class Pinopsida; order Cupressales; family Taxaceae; genus Torreya; species Torreya grandis. The sequence continues at coordinate 133,706 of JARHVA010003175.1, forward strand.
TTATAATATATTGGGGAGATATTTATAATTTTCATATAAAATATTTAAAATAATTAAGAGGTAGATTCAAGGACAAAATTGTATGAATAAATGTTAAGAATGTAAACTAGTCTAAAACCCTCTCAAAACCATCATAATGACCTGATGGTGAAAATCTTGTTGGAAATGGATTATAATGGATTGTAAAGGATTTTTTTATTATTTAATGTGGTATATTACTCCATCAATAATATCCATGTGGAAATGGTTTGTTAGGATAGTAAGTGAAACCTATATAATAACCCTTGTTTCTCTAAAATTTGATATAACAGGAATGATTGACCAGGTCAAAAGATGAAAATCAATGTAGATTGAATCTCGATACTAGTGTTTTTTTCCATGGTGTTATTTTTTAATTTTATATCCTATATTTAAAATACTTTGGTCACTTATGTTGACCTATCATTAAACTAGGCTAATAGTGAAGACGGTGAGAAAAACTAGTCAAAGTGAGAATGTGTTTAGGGATGAGTTGTAGTGGATTAGTAATTGATAAAATTTATTGAGGTCATTTTTAAATACATATAAATTATTTAAATATTTATAATATTGTTTTATTTTCATTTAAAATTATGAAAATAGTGTTCACAAGATGTCTTGTCTACATAGGTTAAAATAGTAAAGGAATAAGGTTTAGAGTTTAATCCATATGTTTTATATTTATAATCATACCTCTACACTTTTGTGATTATATTTGTTATATATATATGTATAATTATAATTAAAACTCATTATAATTTCATGGAAGTGTTTCTATAGGTGTTGGAAGTCATGTTCACCATGACTAGTTTTTAAGGCATATTGATTGTTCCAAGTATGCAAAGATGAAGTGAAGAGTTTGAGACTATTAGATAGGATTTAATATATATAATTAAATTTAAATTGTTTTATATGATGTATTTAACCTATAAATTCTTTATGTAATATGTAAATTTAATCTAAGATTTTGAAACATGAAAGCCAAAATGGCTTGTTTAGCTATGTAAAAGAGCCTTGAGAAATTGGACTGTAAGACCAATGGTTGAAACTAGAGTTTGAGATATATCTATTTTATAATGATATATAGGTTACATATAAACTATAAATGTAAATTAAAAATGTTTAAATTATCATTACTATATATAAATACTACAATCATAACGATTGTATTGAAAGGCTTGTTGGTAGTTTTGTGTAGGGATCTTACAGAAGTGAGTTTGAGGTGTTTTGACAAGAGCTGAAGAATATATAGCATATTAAGATATTATATATCTATATTAGGTTAATTATAATGTATTTATATTATTTTTTTTCTTATTTTCAATTGTAGAGAGTCAAATGTTCTTGTTTTTACATTGGTAGTGTTTGATAGTTTTGAGTGGTCATATTACAAGAGTGTGTTTGAGGTCTTATGCATAGTTTGGTGATTTCCAATGGAATTGGTGATGACAATGACGTAATAAATTTTATATGAATATTATTTTTTCATTTATATACATGGTAAAATCTATTTTATCCTTTAGTTGTGTGAGCCAATTTTTTTTTATGTGCACAAGCCTAATGGCAAGTAAACCTAATGGTGTGGTTCAAGGAGTCAAACAAGATAAAATGTGGTGTGGACCTATATGAATTTTATAAATTTTATAATATAGGTTTATTTAATGTTTTTAATGAATTGATATAGTCTCATGTTTCTCCAAGATGGCTAAGTGTAATGTGTTGCTTAGAAAAGGCCTAATTGCATTAGGTCTCTATCAGGCCTAATGGGGTTTTGGTCTGTATAACTGGTGACTGATATATGTAGTGAGTTTTTATTGTTTTAAACGTGTGTATTAACATATCTAAAGTGTAATACAATTTTTTGAGGTTATTTTCTAAACAATATGGATAAGAGGAAGTGTTTAGTATAAATACAAGGTATAATAGGCCTATTTGAGCTAGTTGAGAAGATGAGAAAATAAGCAAATAAAAGAAATATTTGAGGAGAAGAAGTAGGTTAAGGAGACAATAAAATGGGATTATATGATAATAAATGAACATATAATATGAGTTATTATTATGCATGATATGTTCAATTAGCTTAATTAGTCTAGTAAGAGATATATTGAGCGAGTGAGCCTAGAAAAATATTTGAGAGGCGTAAGAGGATAAGGAGAGTTGAATGAGTTGAATGTTGATTGAGAGACCATAAGAGATAAATAATAGGTGTGTTATAATTGTATTATATAGAGTGTAATATGTGTGTGTGTGTGTGTGTGTGTGTGTGTGTGTGTGTGTGTGTGTGTGTGTGTGTGTGTGTGTGTGTGTGTGTGTGTCTGTATACACACACACACACACACACACACACACACACACACACACACACACACACACACACACACACACACACACACACACACACACATATACATAAATATACATATACATACATACATATATACATATACATATATATACACACACATACATACATACATATATATATATATATATACACACACATATATATACATACACACACACACACACACACACACACACACACACACATATATACATATACATATACATATATATATATATATATATATATATATATATATATATATATATATATATATATATATGTATATATGTATATATATATATACATATGTATATATATATATGTATGTATATATATGTATATATATATGTATATGTATATATATATATGTATATGTATATATATATATGTATATATATGTATGTATATATATGTATGTATATATATGTATATTATATATATATATATATGTATATATATATATATATATATATGTATGTATGTATGTATATATATGTATATATATGTGTATATGTATATGTATATATATGTATATGTATATATATATATATATATATATATATGTATGTATATGTATATGTATATACATATATATATATATATGTATATGTATGTATATATATATGTATGTATATATATGTATATATATATATATATATATATATATATATATATATATATATATATATTTCTAAAGAAGAGGTCACCATCTATTGATTAAATAACAATGTGTCTTGAGGTGATCAAGCTTGTCTTGGCTAAATTGGTGCTTATTCAAGAGGGAGTGGGAGCTGACTTAAAGGTTTGAGATTTCCTAATTATTATTTAAGTGTATGGGATGGTTCCAAAATTATTATTCCATTTCTTGTAGTAAAATAGTCTAAGTGGTATTTTAAGGTTTATTATGTTTGAATATGTTTAGTTCAAAATGTTTATGGGAGTCTATATTGTGAAATGGGTGAAAAGTACCATAAGAATCATGCCATAGTACCCATTATTTCAAAATTAGGTTGTGACTTGTGATGGATAATCACATGATTTGGTTTTAATTAGTTACCCTAAAAATGGGGAGATGAATGAATATGGATAGAAAGGGATGATATTAATTTTAAAAAAAAGGTGAACTTGATCCTTCTTAATAAAATAATGGATGCAAATGCAAATCATTGATGGGATCAAGTTCTGGGTGGCTTTCGAGTGAAAACAATCAATAAGATCTTGATCCATACTTGTGGGTTATAATATAAGGTCCAAGACAACTGAAATAAAACTTTCCCCACTTGATTTTATCCATATTAGTGATATGTTGGTTTTCCTTTAGGATGATATATCCAATGTTAAAGTCACATAAGTTAAGAAATTTGTTATAGGCATCGTTGATGCACTCTTGATAGACATGGAGATGGGTAAGGGCCACTAAAAAGTTCTCATCAAGTAGCTCAAGCTAAGATAAATGGTGTTGATGATAATCATCCTCATAAATGATCTCCTAAAAATATATGAAAATGGATGGTATTTGGACTTCAAGAAGTAAGATGGCCTCTTCTCCAAACACGAGAGAGAAAGGGGTAGCTTCCATAGGGGTTATAATTCTAGTGTGATATGCCCATAAGGTAAAGGGGATGTGTGAATGCCAATCTCGACTAGATGCATTAACCATTTTACTTAGCATTTTATTAAGATTTTTTTTAGAAGCCTCCACTTGGCCATTTAATTAAGGGTGATAGGGTGAGGAGAATCTTAACTTAATTCCATATACGTCATAGAGACCCTAGACTTACTTTTTTTTATGGATTTACCATTATTGGTGATAATCTTATGAGGAAAACTAAAATGATAGATAATGTGATGGTTGATAAACTTGGTAATATTTTTTTATTTGTTCAAGACTAAGGGGATAGCTTCCACCCACTTGGTAAAATATTTGGTCATAGTGATGATAGTGTGGTGTCTTTATGAGGAATGAGGATTAATTTCACCAATGACTTCTAGACACCATTATGAAAAGGGATAAAAATTAGTGGAGAATTGAAGACTCTAGCTAGGTGCATGATGCAAATTTGCATTCTACTAACACTTAACACACTTTTTCACATGATCACCATAGTCTTGGTTAAGGGTAGGCTAGAATAGCTGAGGTGAAGGATGTGCTTAGATACAGTGAAGCCACTAAAGTGTCATCCATAGATTACATCATGCATTTCCTTGATAATGCGAGAGGTTTATTGACTACATAAGAAATGGAAGAGAAAACCATCAAAGCCACATTTATAAATGATACCCCCTAGTACGGTATAACATGAGGTAATTTAGATAAATTCTCTTTGAGAATTCCTAAAAAGACTAGAATGAACTATGATAAGGTTGAGATAATCAAAGTTTCATTGATATCAAAGGTTAGTTTGGGTCTCCTCCACATTAAAAATGGTGGGAGAATCTATTTTGACATGAGAATGCTAGGTGAGTTTGTGGATAACAATAAATAGCTTAGAGTCAAAATGTGTAGATGGTATTTGAGAGGTGAGGGAGGCCATGGTGTTAGAAAACTTGTTGGTAAAATATAGGGTTGACTGGATGTGGTAGTATTCAAATGATGCTAAGATTTCATTAGCTAGTTAATTGTACTATTACAAAACATCATTCTTACATTGGTAAGAGACATTAATTTGATTTACCATAAGTTGGGAGTCACCAAAGATATTGATAATTTTGACTCCCAAGGCTAAAGTAGGTGGAAGTCCTATTAACAAGGCTTTGTATTCAACCATGTTATTGGTACATTCAAAATCAATCTTGAATGATAAAAGAAGAGGTTAACCATCAAAGGGGATAAAGATGATACTGACTCTACCACCATGATAACATTTTGATCCATCAAATAACATGGTGACTTGATAGATAAAATCTTCTTGAGAGAGGGTCATGATGGACTCATTAGGGAAATCAAGAGGAGGAGGTTGGTTATCTACTAAAGGTGCTTCAACTAGTTGGTCAACAATGACTTTCCCTTTAATTGAATTTTCCTAAAGGAACTCAAGGTCAAAATTTGCTAGGAGCATGAACCACTTAGCCATATGTTGGTTTTGGTAAAGCTTATAGTGCATGTACTTGAGTGAGTTGGTGTTGGTTATGAAATAGGTTTTATGGTCAATAAGGTAGTGAAAAATTTTGGTGGACACAAATACTAAATGTAGGAAAAAGTTTCGTAGTATGGGTATACAAAGTCTCATATTCTTCAAGCTTATGGCTAATGTAGTATATAACTTGGTCTTTGTGTAGTTCATCTTTGTGAGCTAGTGTAGTCATAAAAGATGTGAAAATTGGTAACTTGAGTGTGGATAATGACATCTAACCCATAAGTCCCTCTTAATTTCCCTCATGATCCTCATAGGATTCTTTTCAATGATTCTTAGTCATCCATAGCCTTCTAAACTGATCTCAGCATAGCCAAACTTCTCTTTCCATGACAAATCCATCTCTCTAGGTCCTGTACCCTCAACACTAGCACCCAATTTGGACTATAACATTGAGCCCTCTAGTGTCCACTTTTGGAACTCATGTCTAAGTGCATTTTTACCTCTAATGGTTAGTTCTTTCTAGTTCTTATCCCTCTTCTTTTTGGCCTAATGTGAACACTTTCAACCCATGACTAATGGATAACTATAAAAGCCCATTCAAACTTAATTTAGAAGGTGTTGTAGATTATCATAAAGCAAGTAATAATACAAAAAAAAACACTAAGGCAATCTTCCTTATTCTTTGCATACAGTCAACCAATATTACTATAATGTTATTCAAATCCTTACACTAGTTTTTAGCCACCTTAAGCACACCTAGTTTTATAGTTTTACATCTTCATACACACTATTTCACAAATCACATCATGTGTGAGAATAACATATGGCTTGATCTGTCTTCAAAGTATTGGTATGTAGGTAGTGTTCCCACATAATAAATGTGGGTATGTGTTCAGTGCATATTACACACACTAACCCCCTTCCTAAAAGTTTGTTAAAGTATAATTGATTCTAGGGTTTAAAGAATAAATCAGCTCTATAGGGAGTTATATGAATATCCAATAGTCAAAATTTCATAGGCAGGCTCACATAGACATAACAAACAAAACCTAAAAAGCTCAGGTCTCCTAGATAAAAGTGGTAGAAGAGGATTATAGTACTAGACCCTAGGGTATCTTATTTCAATAGTCCTATCTAATCATAAAATGAAGACTAGACCCTAAGTTGAAATAATGTCCCAATCCTACATATGAATTCTAGACTCTGACTCAGCCACCTCAATCAGTTTCTAGCTAAGTCTTATTTTATCTCCCTTATTACTATTTTTAGAAAGATTCAAATTATAGTCAAACTATACAAATTAGTAGCTTAATTATTGCATATTTATTTACTAATTTCTTATTCCAAACCTTTAACTAAATTAGGAATAATACACTAATATTCTCAAAATTGTTAAATCATTTGGTAAACCTGACTAACTTAATTTGTGCATAAAACCCATAGAAAACCTAGGGTAAATTTTTTATTGATTTTTCCTATAATTTATTAATTTTTTACCTGCATAATAAACTCATAAATTAGCATTACATTTTAAAAATTTGTAGTAATTTTAAAATAATTGTCTTTCAAATCCTAGTTACCCATACTAGGTCCTGATATTTTCCTAGTATTTTTCCTATTTTTTTCTTATTTTTACCTCCATAATAAAATAAAAAATTGGCATTAAATTTTAAAATTTCATAGTAATTGTAAAATAATTTTGCTTCAAATCCTAGTTACCCATACTAGGTCCTGGCATGTTCCTAGTATTTTTCCATTTTTTAAAATTTTTTTACCTACATAATAAAATCATAAATTAGCATTAAATTTTAAAATTTCATAGTAATTTAAAATAATTTTATTTCAAACCCTAGTTTCCCATACTTGGTCCTGGTATTTTATCAGTATTTTTTCCTTTTTTTTTTTTAAAAAAAATTACATATTTAAATAAAAAAGATTCATCAAATTTTAAAATTCCTTAATAATTTTAAAAATAATTACATTTAAAACCCTAGCTTCATATACTAGCTCCTATTTGCTTCTTGAAGTATCACCTTACATGTTTTTGAGCTTCATATCCTTTTTATCCACTTTTCAATTTGATGTTTTTAGGACTTTGAATCTCTTATATTTTACATAACACCTTGTTTATTATAAATTATTGTAAAAATTTTAATCAATTTTCAATTTATTTTTTTGCTTTAACAATGGTTCAGTACACTAGTTTTGATTAAACTGATAAAAGAAAACTTCAAGAAATCTTAAATGAACACCCTGACATGCAAGACGACATGGCTAAAATAATTCAAGAGGAACAACAAAAAGTGAATAATGGTCAATCTTCTCAAACCATAGAGCAACCAGTTGGACATGATAGTATGGGGATAACTATGTCTCAACAACCCCTTATAATAGCCCAACCTACCTCTATGCCACCAACTACGATTAGTACATCTTTTTCTCTTGATGTGGTAGGCCTTGTGAAAGAGATAATATCTCCTCAATTCAAGGTGCTACATCTTGAACAAGGTGTTTCTAAACTTACGTGGCTTTGGATTCTTTTACTTTATTACATACACCATTGGCATGTCATATTGCTTTGACACCCTTGTCACAAGGTTTTGTTTAACACAAGCTCACTCTATATGATGGAAGGGGTGATCCAGAGACATATTTGAGAGACTTTCATATATCATGCTTGGATTATGTGTCAAATGACTAGCTACTAACTAGGTTATTTCCATGGAGTCTAAAGGACTATGTTTTACAATGGTTCTATAGTCTACTAAATCAATTAGTTAACACATTCAATCCTTTAGCTGACATGTTCCTAGATTATTTCAACATTAACATTGGTGATAAGTTTTCCTATGCACAAGTTACATAATAGAAATAAAGGTCAAATGAGCATTTCAAAGATTATGTTTTTTGATATAAGACTATCTTGGCTAAGATGACTATCCCCATGGTCGATCAAGAGTTACAATGTCTATTCCAATAGATTCTTCTATTATCTTTGCATGAGTCAATAATTTTCAAAAGGTTCTATTCCTTCACTAAATTATGTCACACACTAAAGGAAAGGAAATTCAACTTATTTCAATGGATAAACTCAATTACACAAGTATATCAGAAATAAAAAACAAGAGTAACAACAAAGTGCCATACAAACTAAAGGTAAATTATAGAAAGAGTTAGAGTCAACCTATAGTCAATGCAGATTTTGATCCCCCTTAGCATGTGGTTTTATCATCACCTCCTTGGTGAACCTTTACCAATTTACTAGTTCCTCTAGCTAGAGTTTTATAGTAGTATTTGGAATGTAATATCATATCTCTCCCTCCTATTTGAGAATTTGACCCAATAAACCTCTTCCACATGGATATGATCATCATGTAATTTTCAATTTTCATCAAACACTAAGCCATACAAAAAATATATGCATTAGTTTGAGACATAATATATGGGACTTGATAGAGGATAATGCCATTAATCTTGACACTGTAGTTGAGCCTCTGCAAGTAAAGAAAACACAAGATAAAGCTTTAAAAATATTCTTAGATATTTTTTAATATCATTCTAAATAATAAAAAGGTGATACATTAGGTGTTCACCATGATAATCATGCATATCCCCCACTAGATATATACATGGCATCTTCAGTTGAGTTACATCCTTTGATCAAAATAACTGATGTATACAATTCTAGAGTTTTAGCTAGACTTTCAATCTCATTTTTAGAACAAGAGATAGTCAAGGATGATTTAGACTATCATGCACTCTTTATCAAATATTAAATTCATAATCATCCTATACATAGTGTTCTCATAGATAATGGATCTAGTATGAACATGTGCACTATGAAATTATTGTAGTATTTGGGATATTTAGATCATGATATTACCCTCATAAAAATAATTATCAGTGGATCCAATGGGCATATATAGAGTTCATTGGGTGAGATTGTAATTCCTCTATAAGTTGGTCCAACACACATGGCCACACCATTTACTATAGTTCCCAATGTAGGAATTTTTGATAGGTTACTTGGTCGACCATGGATTTATAAAATTCAAGAAATATCTTCTATAGTTCATAGATGCATGAAATTCTTTCACTCTAATTAGGTTGTTATATTTGTTTGAGTTCTATATGAGTTAACACTCCTGACTTGAGATCCATCTTCTATAGTTCAGTCCCCAATTTTAATTCTACCACCAATTTTAGTTTAACCACCAATTTTAGTTCTTCCTCTAGTTTAGATTTAAACATAGTTGAGACCTTCATCGCTAGCATAGAGATTTCATACACTTCCACACATGTCTCTTTTAAACCAACCATAGTTTCAAGATTATAGATAGCTTCCAGCTATAGTGTTCATACCCATGGTAGTAGCATTGAGGTCTCATGTATCCATTCATAATGCAAATCTCCAAAGAGCTTCTCCTACTACCAGATGGGTCCCTAAGAGCCCTACAACTTCGTCCACTTCTTAGAATTATATGGGGACCCCATATTTGGTTTATAATTTAGAGATTTTAGAGTATTTATATCATATATAGCTTTTAGAGCCATAGTCTCAGCCCTTCCATCATGTTTCACACTCATGCACAATCCCTTTCATGTATATGGGACACCATGATAGGGAGTCTCCCATGAGACTCATCGGTTAGTATCATTTCTTCTCAAATTTTTTCTTGTACATAATTTCGTTATGATTGATTTTACATAGCTTAAAATATCAAAAATATAAAAACATTCAAATATTTCAAAAATACCAAAAATAATACAAATTTTCAAAATCCAAAAACATTCAAATAATTCAAAAACATCAAAAATATTTTGATTGTATGCATTATCAATGCTTTACATTTATACTACCATGCTATACTTACATTTATTGTTTTATGCTATTGTTTTTTCATTTATCTACATTACCATGTTTCACTTGATCTTCTTTGAGTGTGCACAGTGACATCCAGATCTTGATTGCTTCACTCTACCCATTGAAGGGGTATCCTACTTATACATTCGAGACACCCATTGATATACATACCCAATGAGGTCATATTCTACTTGACTACACCATCCAGGTTATGTCATTCTTACACTACACACACTAGTTACCATGTGGATGTATATTATTTACTAACATATACATATTAATCTATCAACACTCAATAGTATATAACTCTTATGTATTTCTTAGCATATACCTAGTCTTTTACTAACATGTCTTGCATACCTTCACTCCTTGATTTGATTAGTTAGATACAATTGTATTTTAAGTATATTACATGTTTTCATTTCTTGATTTGCATAGTTATATGTGTTTTTATTTATTAGTTCTTTTTTATCTCCTATATGTGCCCTAGGACATTTGACAACATTTTTTGCTTCTATTCTTGTGTGTGCCTTAGGACATTTTCTAATGTCTTTTACTTTTACTCTTCTATGTGATTTTGGCTTTCATGCCAACCTTGCTTGTTTTAATTGTATGTGTATGTGGAATTTGAACATGCCTTGTATGTTTATTTTCTAATTTGAGTGACATGTGCCCATGTCCCTTATTTGCTTAGCCCCTTGGCCACCCTTGTATGCTTCTTGATTCTAGCCTTATATATTTATTTCTTGATTTATTTTTGATTTTTTACAATGCCATGATCCATATCATGCATTATCTTGATTTCTTGGATACCATGATAGACATCATGATCCATCCCTCTTTCCCAACTAACAACTAAAAACTAACAACTAACCAGACTTCTAGTTCTAGTTCATTATATTGCACATGATATTACATTGTTATATTTCTAGGCATATCCCTATTGATCTAATAATCTCTCATTACAAACCATGATATATCTTGAGATATCTTATTGATTATAATTTTTATATCATGTATCTTTGAATGTAACACATTTATAGGGATTTTTGTTTTGAGGGTAGTCATTATAGGGTCTTTATTCCTACCCTTAGAAGAGGGGCTAATAAATAGGATTTTTTTCATAGAGATCATAATTTATAATAGTCAAAAAGGTATTTTTTAGAATACCTAAAATAACAACCAAACATCAAACAGATAGAATGGACCAAGTACATAGTATAAATGTTATAAAAGTTAACAAATTTAGCCTAGGAAAATAGTGCCAAAATTGGAATACAATGCTATACCCTCTAATGTCTACACCTTGGTGCTCCTGTCTAAATTTTAAAAAAAGCTAGACTTTTTAGGAGTAGGTAAAAAAGTAGGTTTAGCTACAATTTTTCACATTCAGATAATTTCAAAATCAGAATTATTAGTACACTTATTCTCAAAGAATCCAAATGTAGGAGGCATTATACATGGCATGATGGATCTCACTTCTAGTTTTAGATACGACAATTGGTATAATTTCTAGATTAGAATCCATGTTCTAAATATTAGTGATTAAAGGAAATGTACATGGTACATTTTTTTTATTTTCTTTTTGGGTTTAGTACATTACCTAAGAATATTTAGTAGTTACATGCCTTATTCTATCTGTAGGTGGTTGGCATCATTTTGGAGTGGATTTCATACAAGCCTAACTTCCACATTTTGAAGTGGATTTCATATAAGCCTAGTGCACTAGTTTTGGAGTGTATTTCATACAAGCCTAATCTCTATCTCTCAAAGTGGCCAAGAGTGGCCTAGTTTCTAGCATACATTCGACTATCCATGCCAACATTTTTAGATTATATAACATTCATGGGCTTCAAGAGCCATTGCATATGAAACATATTTCATATCTATATCAGTTCATATCTTCACTTCACAGGTTAATAATGGATCAAAAGGACTAATTACCTTTTTATTCTTCAACCACCTACTTAGAGGGATTAGACATATATTCCAAACATTTATTGGTACATGCATGATTGCATAGCTTCACTTAGTGAGTGACAATGGAGCCAAAGGGCTAGCCATTACATTCTTAAGCTAATCTTAGGGAATTGATCACTTGGCTATGTTTGTGATATTACTTTTGGTATAATACATACCCAACATTACTCAACATCATCTAACATTTAATCAACATCATAATATATTTTGTATTAGTTCATGTACCCAATGAGGTGTATTCATTCCTTTATCTCTCTCTCTCTCTCTCTCACACACACACACACACACACACACACACACACACACACACACACACACACACACACACACACACACACACACACACACACACACACACACACACACACACACACACACACACACACACACACACAGACCTAGCTTTGTACATTCTTATTTTAGATATACCATTTATAGTAAGAACTGATATACTCTTTGTTTTCTCTTGTATATTTTAACTTCATAGTTTAATCTCTCTATGTACACATATAATCACATGGCTTCATAGGATTCACCCTTACAGATAAGTTTAGGTACATTTTTTATTTTTTATTTATCCTAGTATTTTGCTTTTCTGCATAACTAGAATAAAGGGAAGAAAATATAGTCATATAAAATGTGAAAACTGGTAACTTGAGTGTGGCTAATGATACCCAACCCATAGGTACCTCTTGCTTTCTCTTATGATCTTCATAAGATTATTTTTAGTGATTTTTAGTCATCCATAACCTTCCAGACCTGATCTCAGCTCATCTGAGTGATTATATCTATGATAAATCCATCCCCCCAAGTATCCTACATTTAAGACTATAGAGCCCAACTTGGACTATAGTGTTGAGTCCTCTAGTGTCCAATTTTGGTGCTCCTATCTAGGTGCATCTTTGCCTCTAATAATCAGTTCCTTCTAGTTCTTATCCCTTTTCTTGTTGGCCTAATGTAAACACATTCAACTCATGACCAATATATCCCTATAAAAGCCCATTCAAAGTTCATTTAGAAGGGTTTAGAAATTATCATAAAGCAAGTAGGAATATAAGCAAAACCACTAAGGTAATGTTCACTATTATCTACATACAACCAACCAATACTACTATAAGCTTATTCATATCCTTCCACCAGTCCTTAGCCACCTCAAATACACTAATTTTTAGCATTTTGCATCTTCATACACATTATTGCATAAATCACATTAAGAGGGATAACTACATATGGCTTGATCCCTCTTTAGAGTATTGGTATGTAGGAACCGTGCCCACACAAAGGGTGTGGATACATGTTCAGTGCATCTTACACACACTGACCCTCCCAATTCCAAAAAGTTTATCAAAATGTAATGGAGTCTAGGGATTGAATACTAAATCAGCTCTCTAGGGAGTTTTATGGAATCTAATAATCAAAATTTCATAGGCAAGATGACACAGACACAACAAATAAAACTTAGAAAGCTCATGTCTCCAAGATAATATTAGTAAAAGAGGACTATAGCATTGAAACCTAGGGTGTCCTATTTTTATGATCTTATCCAATCATAAAACAAAGGCTAGAACCTAATTTATGATAGTGTCCTAGTCCTGTATAGTGAATTCCAAACTCTATCTCAACCATCTTAGTTAGTTTTTGGATAAGTATTATTTTCCCTCTGTTATTACTATTTTTAGAAAGATTTAAATTACAATCAAATTATACAAATCAATAGCTTAATTACTACATATTTATTTATTAATTTATTATTTTAGACCTTTAACTAAACTAGGAATAATACTCTAATATTACCAAAACTATTAAATCAACTAGCATTACTCCTAGGGAGTGGTCAATGGTGAAGATATATAGGTAGAGAGGTTAGTAATCCTTGGGAGGGGTAAGGATAGGTGGAGATAAAAGGTACTCTTTTATTAAATCAAAGGTTTTTTTATAATCACTATTCCACCTAAAATAGACATACTTCTTCATAAGGTGGTAGAAACGTTAGCATCAGTCTAAAAGTTGGGAGATAAAATGATGAATGGATTGAAGCTTCCCCTACAAACTATGAATTCACTTAAGATTGGTTAGAGGGAGCATGTCAAGGATGGATTTGATATTGGAAATATTGGCTTTTATTCCTTGAATTAAAATGATAAAGCCAAAAACATTTCCTAACAAGACCCCAAAAATGTACTTCTTGGTGTTTAGGTGGATGTGGTAATGGATAAGTTTCTCAAAGATGATCTTGAGAATGGATAAATGTTCCTTTAAAAGTTTGTGTTTTCCAATAAGGTCATCACATAATCCTCTACAATATTATGAATAAGGTCATGTAAGATATAAGTCATGGCATATTGGTAGGTTGCACCAATGTTCTTTAACCTAAAAGGTATGAATATATAGTATAAGGTTACCCATGGGGTGGTTAAGGTGGTCTTGTGCTAATCTTAGAGGGCAATTAGGATCAGATTGTAACTTGAGAATCCATCCATGAGAGATAAAATCTCATGGTTAGATATAAGATCAAATATATATTTAATTTTTGGTACAAAAAAGTCATATTTGGATTAAGTGAGGTTGATGTCACAAAAGTCCACTCAAATTCATAGTCTCCTTGTGGATTTAGTAATAGGTACAACATTCAATTCCCATTAAGGATATTCAATGGGTTGAATGAAGTTGAAAAATAAAATATGATGAAGCTCCTTATTGATGACAAGGGCTATGTGAGGGTGCATGCATCAAAGTTTATGTATGAAAGGTTTAACATCATGGTGAGTGACTGTGTTATGGGTATTAATGGTAAGATTTATCCTAGTTATGTCACTATAAAACCAAGTGAATGCTATATTTTAGTGTTAGAGGAAGGAGGGAAGTCTTAAAGTTTCTCGACATTTAGAAATTAGCTAATTTTAACAATGTGAGGGTTGTCTAGAGTGACCAAGTTGATGTCCATGGTGGATTCATTCAACATGGTCAAATACATATGAAGAAGGGATTTATGGATAAAAGAATTTTGGGTACCAAGGTAGGTAAAGATAGAATCATCATCCTAGCACTAAATAGTGTTAATGGTAGGGGAATCATCCCTTATAATCTCAAGATAGGTCAAAGGGATGGTTATGATTACCCCTCATTTTAATAGGTTAAAGGTCCTAAGCTAATTATGTTGATAGAAAAAAAATTAGGTGGGATAATTTCATCATATATACATGTAGGTAGAGGAGAGGTCAGTGAATATGGTGTGTCTTCCTTAAAAATGTTTGTGGTAGGTGGTTTGGCTTGCTTCTTCATGGGTAGGATGAAACCAAGGCCATGATTATTATAAGGATTATTGGTCTCAATTGAGACCAACTAATGTGGGCCATGTTCATACCACTTGAGACTAAATCCTATTCAAGTGCATCTATGAAGATAAGTTATAGTAAAACTTGGCTTGTCTAGATAGGAGAAATCAACAGTAAATGGGTGGGGTGAAATAGAGGTGGTGGAAGCACCAATGGGTTTGTTGATTTCCCTATAGATGAGATGATTTTGATAATGGGGAGGTCTAAACGGAATAATAGTTCTAACATTGGGGTCATATCCTGATTTGTTAGTAAGTTTACCATACTCATGAGGAGTAGGGAAGGTTTCAAGGGATAAAAGGTAATATTCCCCTAGAAAAAGGTGGTGGAAAATTAATTCCAAAAAGTTTGAGGTGGAGATTTGATCAAAGGAGATAGATAAGCTAGTTGATGTCTCAATGGTAGAAGGACTAACTTCCTCTTTCATGGTGGAGGTATTTTCTTTAGTTAAGGAGGGTATGCTAAATGGATGTAAGAGGACATCATTGGGTTGATAGGTCATGTTGCATGTCATGGTTAAGGAGGGTATGCTAAATGGATGTAGGAGGACATCATTGGGTTGATAGGTCATGTTGCATGTCAATAAAGGACTTGGGTCAACTTGGATGGTGATTAATGTTAACTATGAATTTGAGTCAAGAGAGGATGGTTAGTATGGTGTTAGTTTCAAAATGAAAACTAAATGTTTCTAACTAGCATAACATCTCTAGGCCTAGACACTAGGGAGAGATTTGTTAATAAACATTAATAAACACACAAGTAAGATTTAAAATAAACCCTCTTTTAACTTCCTTGGATTATCCAAAATGCTTCTTGTAGTGGCTTGCTTGGCTTTGTGATCATGAATTCCTTGGCAATGGAAGCTTGGCTACCTCCATCTCTCCTTGACACCTTTGGCTTGTGGCTTGGCTTGGCTTAGAATAAATTTTGTGTGATAACATAAAGCTTTGTAATCAATTTTTCATTATAAATTTTCATAATAATCTCTTAGAAATGATGTTCATGGCCTCTATATTTATAAATTTTTGAGATTGTTAATAATCAACCTAGATTGTCCATCCTAAGATTGAGATGTGTGGTTGAGGATTAATTCAATTTTTGGAATTAATTTTATAATTATCCTCATCATGACCTTGGAAGAAGGGGAAATTAAGAGGCATGGAGAGCATCATGGAAGGCATTGATGAGGCATGGAGGGCATGAATCTTGATATTATAACATTTATGGCCTAGGGATGTCTTCCCAAGAAATGAGGTCACATGATGATGCAAATATTTAATATTCATTTATAAAAATAAGTTTTCAAAAAGTTTCCATGGAATTATTAATTTTTCCTTGATTTGGATTAATTTTATCTTAATCATGCTTAAGCACTTTGTGCACAAACTACCTAAATTGATCAGAATGCCTTGTTATTGGTCCAAATTTTGACTAGTTTGGAATTAGAAGGTGATGTCAAATGCATTGGATCCAATATCCCATTTAAGATGTTACCAATATAAAATATCAAAGGCATGTGTCTCTTGCAAGATATTTTATAGGAAAGAGCAATCCAGAGCACCTAGGTGTAAAATTAGCATTTTGACTCAAAATGAACTGATCAAATTTAGCTAGTCCGTATATTGCACTACCCCATCTAATGATACTGAAGCCAAAATCGGCACTTGAATATGTCAGTTTAAACTCATTTAGCATGTTTTAGTATTTTTAGGCTAAATTGTGCACTTTAGGTGGAAATTGGTTAAAAGTTTGGTTGGAGGTTATTGGTGGCCATATTTATGTGTCTATAGTCTACCCCTATTTGGAAAGATGTTGCAAACCATAGGAAAAGTAATGTCTTCTAAAATAATTTGATATGGATTGTATGCCAAAAAGAAGATGATGGTTGAAGAACAAAGCTCCAAATGGTGTTCGTAAATCCTAAGATGATGCCCCCTCGATGGAGTGGCCATCACATTTATTGATGGATGGTCCCTCAAAAAGAAATAAGAAGAAGGGTGGAATTAACCCATGGTTGAGATTAATCCAAATGAGAAAATGCTTTCTTGTATTGATGTAAAAAGGATACTAATTTGATTAAAGGTAGTTATAATCAGGATTAAAGTTCAAAATAATTATTTTCTCACAGGCAATTGTAATCATTAAGAGGACCTGGATTGGCTAAAGATGTTTATGCCCTAGTCAAGAATGATTAGCAAGCATAAATAAAGGATATGAATTGGAATATATATTAAAGATGAGTGGGTGTAAAGTGATGATATAGATGAATAGAGGAATGAGATTCATTAATAGAATATGATTCAGTTGTACCTACTAATGAGGAGATGCACATAATTATTATAAATGATTCAATTAGAATGGGTAATGGCTTGATTTGATCAATATGGGTAAAAGGATTATCCAAGGTGCCAAGGAGAAACTTTTGAGGCTCTAATGATTGTAGACCTTCTTGAAGTTAATTTTTTCTATGGTATGATTTATGATAGAAAACCATGAAGACTTGGCAAAAATATGCATAAGGACTGAGTCCTAATCCAATAAACACTAAAAAATAATGCACCAATGATAAAAAACCATGATGATAATATTGACGTATGAATATAGATAGATTCAAGTTTAAGTGTGGGTAAGGAATCACCTAATGAACACACATAAATTGAATCAAAGAAATAGTGTTGAAAGCAAACAAGTAGGCACACACAAAAAAAACAAAGAAACAAAAAAAGAAACAATCAATAAAAACCATACAAACATTGCCCCTATAAAATAGGTTACAAATTAATAAATGAAAAAATATGGGAATAAAATAAAAGGAAGGGGGTGATCAAGCTATCTCCATATGCACTAGGCAAGTGGATGCTACCTACATAGTTCCATGGATGTAATATCCAATAAAAAGCTTCAAGCCAAATGTAGTTCTCCTAGGGAATGGGAAGAATGTGATAACTAATGAAAACAAATATAATTGATGAGATAGAAGAATAGGGATGGTCTTGAAAAATGGAAAATGTGTGAGAAAAAAGGCCAAAAGAGATGGGGAAACTAAGAAACATGTGATTTGCTTGAAACTTAGTAAGGGTTCCTAGAATCCTTAAGGAAAAGAAGTGGTAAATGTTTTTGGTCTTTTTATAACAATTTTACAAATATTTTTAGAATTGTTTTGAAGTATCTCAACTGGATCAAGAATGAGGAGACACTAAATGGTTCAAGCTCACAAAAAGGTGAGAGCATTTAAACTAAAGTTGCTCATAAAATGATGAGAGTGTGTCTTAGGTTGCTCAAAAAATGGTGAAAGCATGAGAAAGGGTGGCATTTGACCTCAAAAAGTATCGATTGATACCTACATAGTCTCAAAGTAGGACCTTAAGTTACTGTAGTTTTTCCCTATAGTAGAAGAGTTCTAGTGTAGCAGTTAATTCAAACAAAATAGGCATAATCGGTAAAATAGGCAAAATATGACATAAAAAGTGGCAAGTTGGTACGTCAAGGCTAAATATTAGCCCTAATTTTCCTATAGGTGGTTATAACTAAGACATAATTTCATGGATCAATAGAACTAATTTTTCCAAAAGTAGTTATAATTATTAACAAGATAGTGATAAGAAAAGAATAACAAACGAAGGATACAACTATCAAAAATTTTCTCACATTACTCCAAAAAACTATCTCTATCTGAAGTAGATGAACTAACTGATGAAATTGATCAGATACCTTGATGTTAAAAATGTGTAACAAACGGAAAAAACTAAGGTCAAACATGTTAGGCTTTAGAACACACTAGGTCAATAGGCTAGAAGCAAAAAGTAGATATGACTAGGAAGATGGATACAGACTATATTTGTAAAAAGAAGAATAGGGATAAAATGGCATAATTGAAATGGTACTTATAAATAATATGCCTTAGTGCTCAAGCATATTACCGCTTGAGATGAATAGTATTCAGGAGCTTAGGGAGTTCATCTATGTTTAGTGTGGTAATCTTGTATGCTCCTGATCTATAATCTATAGTAATGATGAAAGGCCCTATCCAGTTTGGTTTGAATTTACCTTTATGATTCTTCTCAGCCATGGTATTCTTTTTGTTTTCTTTAAGAACAAGATCACCATGTTTAAATGTTATATACTTAAACATGTTGATTATAGTGGCCTTTGAGTCAGTTTTGATATGCTTGAAGATTGTTGAGCATAGCTATGTATTTCTCATCAAGTAGGTCTAGCTCTTACAGGTAAGCTACTCAATTGGCATTATCATTCATGACATGATTGAAAGAGATTCAAAGTGAAGGCAATTCAACCTCAATGGGAAGGATGGCTTCAGTACCATAAGAAAGTGAGTATCGAGTGGCTCTTATGGGGGTATGATGATTGGTACAATATGACGAAAGGGTAGGGAATATCTGTAGGTGCCAATCATGATCAACATCATTAACAATATTTTTGAGAATATTGACAATGGTTTTGTTCAATGCTTTAGCCTAGACATTAACTTGAGGGTAATATGTTGTAGAAAACTATTGTGTGATGTGATATTCAGTACATAGCTAGTCTACATCCTTATTCTTAAATGATCTTCCATTATCAAATATAATGATAGAGAGGATACTGTAGTGAAAAATGAGATGGTTGAAGAAGAATTTGGAAATTTGATTTTTAGTAACATATGTCAGTGGTATAGCTTCAACCCACTTAGTGAAATACTCAGTGGTGGTAAGGATATGTTTAGGGTTATCAAATAAAGTGGGGTTGATCTTCCCAATGAGGTTAAGTCCCCATGTAAAAAATGGCCATGGTGTCAACACCAATTTTATATTTTTGGTTGGGGCATGAATCAAATTAGAATGATGTATACATTTGTCACACTTCTTTACATATGCAGCAGTGTCTATGTCCATCATGGGCCAATAATTACTAGTATGTAAGATATTTTTGGATAGGACTGTCTCACTAGAATGAGCTCTGCATACTCCTTTGTGAACTTCTCTTAATTCTAGTGTAGACTCTACTAAATTTAAATGATGAAGTAAAGTTCCATCAAAATTGTGACAATAAAGGATGGATCTAAGTAGAGTATAATAATTAGATTGATGAATGAAGGTTTTGGTTTGTTTTTTAGATAAGTTAGGTGGTAGAACATGGTCATGAAGGTAGTTATAAAGGTCTAGGTACTAAATATAATTAGAACTAATAATTTCACAAATAATTGCAATAGTTGAAGGTTTATGCATTGGTGCTAATAAATTCTTGATGAGGAACTGATACTCTCTAGATTTATCTATTTGTCATATTAGAGATCCAATAGTAGCCATGGAATCTATAGTTCTATTACTATCCCTTGGTATGTGCTCAAATTGAATTTTGGAATTTTTTTGCTTAAGAGTTTTGACCATGGCTTTATATGGAACCAACTTGTCATATTTTGTCTAAAAATGATTTGTGACTTGATGGATGATTAACTAAGAATCACCATAAACTTAGAGATGAGATATGTTCCAATGGACTACCTATCGAAGTCCTATACAAGTGCTTCATACCTGGCCATGTTTTTTGTACAAGGAAAGCTAATTCTGAATGATTTAGGGATTGGATCCCCTTATGGTGTAATAAAAAATAGGCTTGTCCCCAATGCATGTGCAGTAAATGAACTATCAAAATATAGCTTCTAGGGTTGCTCCTCAAGGGGTGTGCCAATGATGGTCATTATGGATTCATCAAGAAATTGAAATATGAGTGATTGTGTGTCTATAAGAGGTGATTTAACAAGCTTATTTACAATAACTTATCCCTTGATTTCCTTTTGATTGACATAATCTATGTCAAACTCACTAAGAAGCATGATCCATTTAGAAATTCTACCTTACAAAGTTGTTTTAGATAGTAGATACTTGAGTAGATCTACTTTTAAAATGACCATGGTCTTATTATTCAACATATAATAGCATAGTTTTTGATCTATAAAGGCCATGGCCAGATAATATTTTTCAATAGGTACATAGTTATGTTCATATGTGACCAAGGTATGGCTTAGGTAGTATATGGCATGCTCTTTTTCATTGTCATCATGCTGAGCCAAGAGTGCCCCCAGAGCATCGTTAGTATCTAATAGGTATAACAAGAATGGCTTTCCCAACATAGGAGGTAATAAAATAGGTGGATTAATAAGATAGTCTTTGAGTTATTAAAAAGTTGTTTGGAAATGATCATCCTAGTGAAATGCAACTCCCTCATTCAGAATATGTGTAAATGGATGGCACTTATCTACTAGCTAAGAGATGAAGCATCATTTTGATTGGATCTTTCCCTAAAAACTATAAAATTAATTTAAATTAGTTGGTGGTGGCATTTTAGCATGGACTTTAGCTAGATAAACTTCAATACCTCTACAAGACATGATGAAGCCAAGTAATTTTCTTGATGTTATGCCAAACACACATTTCTTTGGATTGAGTCTGACTGCGTACTCCCATAATCATTCAAATATTTTACACAATAGTATTAGATGGTTGGCACTAGTTTTGGATTTTCCTAATATGTCATCATCATAGTCTATAATAATATCATGCATCATATCACGGAATATGATAGTCATGTCCCTTTGATATGTAGCTCCAACATTATTAAGGCCAAATGGCATTGCTTTATAATAAAATGTTCCCTATGGAGTGGTCAATGTTATTTTATGTTGGTCTTCTGATGCTATTCTAATCTTGTTTTATCTTGAAAATCCATCTATGAGTGAAAGCATTTGATAACCTACTGTGGAGTCGATGATCATGTAAATATTAAGCAATGGAAAATCATCTTTAGGATAATCTTTATTGATGTCTCAATAATTAGTACATATTCTAATTCCTTCAATATTTTTTACTAACAGGTTCAACATTAGATATCCATTCTGAGTAGTCAATAGACTATATACATCCTACTTCTAGGATTTTTTCAACTCTTTCTTTACCAATACGGTAATGCAAGGATGCATCTTACATAGCATTTGTTTTACTAGTTTGGTTTCAGAATTAACCACAAGGTGGTGCAGAACCAAGGTGGTGTCTAAACCTAGTATGTCAAAATACGCCCATGCAAAGATATCTACAAATTCTCTCTATAGAGATGTAAATACTTTATGTTCCTCCTCAATGAGGGATATACCTAATTTTATCCATTTTTTGTCTAATGGAGTCCCAATGTTGCTTTATAATAAAATGTTCCCTATGGAGTGGTCAATGTTATTTTATGTTGGTCTTCTGGTGCTATTCTAATCTTGTTGTATCTTGAAAATCCATCTATGAGTGAAAGCATTTCATAACCTATTGTGGAGTCGATGATCATGTAAATATTAGGTAATGTAAAATCATCTTTAGGATAATCTTTATTGATGTCTCAATAATTAGTACATATTCTAGTTTTTTCAATATTTTTACTAATAGGTACAACATTAGATATCCATTCTGAGTAGTCAATAGACTATATACATCCTACTTCTAAGATTTTTTCCAACTCTTTCTTTACCAATATGGTAATGCAAGGATGCATCTTACATAGCTTTTGTTTTACTAGTTTGGTTTCAGGATTAACCATAAGGTGGTACAAAACCAAGGTGGTGTCTAAATCTAGTATGTCAGAATAGGCCCATGCAAAGATATCTACAAATTCTCTCTATAGAGTTGTAAATACTTCATGTTCCTCCTTGGTGAGGGATATACCTAATTTTATCCATTTTTTGTCTAATGGAGTCCCAATGTTTACCTCTATTGTATCTTTGGATAGAAGGGTTGAACCATCTCATAGGATAGTAGGCAACAACTTGAACTATTGGACTATGTTAGGGTCATATTAGGACTTGATCTTCAACTTCTCTTAGGCATGATTAATTTGAGTCCCCTAATGGGAGATCTGGCCAAGTGATAAAAATATTAAAAAATTGATGAAATTTTTTACCTAATACTTGTGCAAAACTAAACTTGGATCCATAGGTAAGTTCATCATTGGTGGTCTCTTGGTCTAAATTCAAAGAATAATGAACATCCCCATATAATGGCACCTGAAATAGTTTTCACCACTAGACTAGCCTTTATCTTAACTTTTTCCCTATTCAAAAATCACTTTAAAGAGGTTTTCACTTTGGGACCTTAATGTTTTACTTATTTGTTTTTGGCTAAGGGTGTTCACTTTCTCTCCTAACTAGGCTATATGATATAATGTAATTGATAATCTTGACTTGTGATTTATTAATGAAATGTTGTCTCTACGGCCTAAGAAGTCATAAAATGCCTCATCATTCTAAAACTCATCAATTGATAGATTTAATTCTTTTTGGTCCTAGTCTATCAATTGGGGATAATATAATGGAAATTGGTTACGGTGAATGACTAAGGTAAGGGTATAAATGGAATTGTTATCAAACATGTTGTTTTTAAGTAGGTCATCAAAAGTGAGGCTATGATCAAACTCTAATTCATTGAGTACATCATCATCACTAGTCAATGGTGATGGAGTTTGAATAAGATATGTGCGGTCACCCCCAAGTGGTTTAAATCCAAGTCCATAAGGTCTTTCATCCTTAGTCATGAAAATTGGCATGATGATTCCTTGCTAATTTGATCTGAGGCCTCTTCCTTCATAATTGTGATGCTTCATGATCCTATTCGGAATATGATACTTTACACTTTTATAAAAATCAGCTTGGTTGTCATTGTATAACCATAATTCATACCCTTCAAGAGGGTTAGGTTCTAGGCTACATGTTGGTACAAATGTGACAAGTCCCTTATCTTTGTTCTTTTATTTCCAATGCATATGTGGGGTGACTTTAGGTCACCCAAAGGTTTTCAAATTTTGAGGAAGATTGGCAATATGAAATCTATCATGGGTCACATACTCTCTCAGTCCATTATCTGAAATGGTGAAATGATTAGAAGCTTTAGGAGCTAACATGTGGGAAAGGGAATCCAAGGTATTATGATCTATAAAATTATCCAATGAAGGATCAATAAGTATGGCCTTTCCTTTATCCTACTTAGAACTTGGATTCATACTATACTTATAATTATAGCTTTGAAATTTAGCCTCAAGATGTTTTTAGTGTTCATATGGGTGTAAATCTCTTAGAATATTCACTTCCATCCCTTAGTGGGAAAACTTGATACATTGGTGCAATGTTGATGGGACTACATGAATATCAAGTAACCAAGGCTTACCTAGAAGCATATTATATGATAACTCAAGATTAAGCACATGCCAAAGTGTATCATGGGTTAAAGGCCCAATGATAACTAGCAAACTAATTATGCCTTGTGATTCTCTTTCTTGATTATCATAGGCTTTGATGGTTATTGTTTTTGGCTGGAGATCTAACATTGTGTACCCAAGAATCTTGATGATCTTTAGAGACAATATGTTGAGGCCTAATCCATTATCTATAAAGACATGTTTCAATTTATGCCACTTTATATAAACTTCTATGTATAATGGGTTATTATGGATCAGGCCAAGGGAGGACATATCACTTTGGCTAAATGTGACTTATTAAGTTAGAGCTAGATTTCCAACCAAAGCTTGAAATTTATCAGGGGATATGTCACTAGCAATAATGGATTAGGTTAACAACTCAATCAATATGTTCTTGTGTATTAATGACATTCACAACAAATCTAATATAGAAATTTATGCTGGTGTCTTCTGCAATTGTTCCACAATATCAAACTTATTATCTTGGTTAGTATTGAATGGTATATTTTTAGGCTAAATGGTTAGTTGGATAGTAGGTAAAGTGGTAAATGGTTGTGGTCTTGGGATAGTAACCTTTAACCTCTAAGTTATGATTATATAATTTGGATTAAATACTGGACCATTATTGCTAAAAAATGTTTGGAATGGTGTGGGACCAGATAAGACAAGTCTTGGTTGATGGTGCACTCATATGTGGTCATATGGCAAGGATGAGTTGTTGATATAAGGTCCAAGAGGGGAAGTCCTAGTTTTCTAGTTTGTATGTATGTACTTCTAGGTCAAAGAAGGATTATCCATGTAATTTGGTTGAATGTTTTTATTAAGCAAAGGTCTAGGTTGATTATTTCTTGGTCTAGGATTAATAGAGATGTTATTAACACTATCCCCTATACTATGACCTACAACCCTATTATAATCATGTATAATTTCATGGTAGGTTTTTTGGTTTTTACCATTCTAGCCTTACTTTTGTCCATTATTCTATCATTTTGGGTTTTGTTACTAATTTTGTTGATTCTACTAGTTTAGCCTTTGATTTTGGCACTATCGATTTTGCTATTACACTAGCCGTTATTGTTGTTGTTGATTATTTTGCTACTATTGATTTTTATGTTGGGAAAAGGGGTTTCGATAAATCTCAAGAGTTTGATTGGAAGTGGTAGTACCATCATCTAATGTTATCTCCCCATTCTCTAACATATTCTCAATTAAATTCTTGATTTGGACACATCTTTGTAGACTATGCCCATTGACCTGATGATAGTGATAGAATTCATTTTCATGGTACCAATCAAGATAAGGAATTCCTTACAGATAATGCTTTTATATAGGCTAACTAATAATATTAGTGGTAGTAAGCTTGTAAAATATATACTAAATAGGTTTTCCTAGGTCACTAAAGACATGATGTGTAGGCATGGTTTTCATAGGAGGAGGGGTTTGCAATGGTAAAGGCTATTGTATTTGTTGTATAGGTCTTGGTTATTGCACTTGCGACATTGGTTGGAGAGGATATTGGGTAGGATTAAACTAGAAAGGTGGTTTAGATGATGTTTGCAGCATTTGGACATGATGGGATTTGATTACTCTATTTCCCACAACATTCTTATTAATATTGAATTGCTTTAGTCTTTCTTAGTTATTGGCCTATACTAGTTGTGATGCATTTTCTTGAACGAGATGTTGATGTTGGCCTTTTCCCTGATTGGTACCTTGATTTTGATTAGTTTAATTAAGCTTGATGATTCATTTATTGATGAGCACCTGCTCGATCAACAAACCTTTATCAATGATCTCTTTGAAAGTATGTGCACATTATAGTTCTAGATGATAATCTATCTCACTATGTAAATTTTTAGTAAACACAATGGCTAATTATTTATCTAGTAATCTTTGGGTGAAATCACTTGAAATAGCTATCCATTACTATAGATAGCTTGTAAAACTCTCACCAACTTTTTTATTTGCTTGTGTTAAGTACACTAATGAAATATCATACTCAAGATTATAGGAAAAGTGCTACACAAACTTATCAAAAAGATCATGAAAATCCATTACTAAATTTTTGGGCAATTTTAAAAACCACTCTAAGGCTTGTCTAGCCAAGCTCCTTAGAAATAATAGCAAAAGGTATATGTTGTTATATGCCATAAGTTTATATGTGACAAATAATTTAGTTAAATAGGCCTTAGGGTCACCTTTCCCTTTGTATTTTTTCAATTTTAGTGGTTTGCATCTTGCAGGAAATGGTATCTAAAAATATTCCATGTTGATTAGATAGGAACACAAATCATCCAATTTGAAATTTTTAGTCTATTTCCCAACCTAAATGGTAATAATTACATCATTCATCTATTATAATTCTTAGGATAGGAAACTAAAAGGAACATTGGTTTGAGGGGGAATATTAGTCTGGGTAGATGGTTGGGAGGTCACAAATGGGACACTTTGACTAGGGTGTGATGGAGATATATATTGGGGTATATTAGTTTGGTATGGGAATGGAACAAGAATATGAATACATGGATTGGGATATACTTGAAATTATGTGGTATTATGATTTGAGTTGGCGATAAAGGTTTGACTTGGAGGATTTTATGATTGGGATGGAAGGATATAACTATATTGTGCCTACTATGGTTGAAAAGGGACATACTACCAACTAATAAGACCTTGTTGTTGAGTGGGAACTTGTGGACCAAGACCATATCTCTGAATTTGTGGCACATTTTGAACCAATGACTATTTATTAGGTACCTTAGAAACATGGGAGACTCCTTATTGCATGAATCCCTATGGGGAAGTGAAAATAAGTTACAAATTCAACATCTGTCATTAACCAATATTTATAGATTATTGACTAGTCATTGCTTAGTTTTATATTGGCATATTAGTTTATGTTTGAAGAGGTATGTTTGTTGTTATCTAGTGAGGTGGAACATTAGTTTCCCCTGATTAAGGTGGTAATGTATTTGTCTTCTATTGCATTGGTACACTAGATTGTGCCTACTGTTGTGGAATACTACTTGTTAATTGTTAAAGAGGACTATGATTCATCAAATTTTATCATTGAGGCATGACATTGGCCATTATTTGACTACCTAATCCCTTAGGTTGTACACTTGAGGAAGTATCCAGTTGAGGTTTGGATGTAGAAACTCCTACTCCCTGGTATGATGATCCACTCATGGAATTAACTATAGGCATATGTTGTGGCTAGTTGTTTGTGTGTTAGTGTCACTTTGATTGGGATTGGACATTATTTTCACATTATCAACTATATTTTTCTCATTATTCTATGTATAGGCCAAAGAAACTTCTTTAATAATGGGCATATGTAGAAAATTGTCTATCGAAGTGTTTTGTATGAATGGGTCTAAATGCTGATTCTCTTGACTAGTTAACTCTATCAAAACTCTTGTTAAAGGAATTAGGTTGATAAGAGGCTTACTCACCATGTTCATCTGATTGAAATTATGTGTTAGATTTAGGTAGGTTTGATATGTTGTATGTATTTGGTTAAAGTGGTCTTCCATGATGTTTTTGCCTTGATTAGATATATTAGGGTTTTGATATGTTGTTTGGACTAGAGCCATAAAATAACTAGAAGAAGCCTATTGATCATAAATGATATTGTGGAGCACTCCTACTAAGCTTGGTAAACTTTCATGGGGTAAGTCTATTGGAAACTTGGCCCCTACCTCTATGGCTCTAAGCAAAATCTCATCTTTGTTCTCTAAAAATTATCACTCAAACAAAAATGGATAATACGTGGAAGGTGTATTAGTAGAGTGTGACTATTGAATAACTGGTTAGTCAGTTATGGGTATTGTAGCTAGATATTGTGTAGTTTATTCTTGGTCTTGTTCTAAATAAGGTGGTGTGTTAACCAAATAGTTATCCAAGGGTTCTTGGCTTTGTGATCATAATTGAGTATTATAAGTGGGATAATAATCAATCTCATAAGGATTATTATTTGTGTAGGGGTCTTACACCATTTATTATTGCACAACCACAATACTAATCCCTAGATTATACATGAGTCCAATATACGTGTAGGAATACATATTGGGATCCATAGTCAATGCTTTACGATATAAGGTCAAAGAGATTTTCAAACTCTAAAAAGATAATTTCTAAAATAGATGATGTTCCAACTTGGTCTATATTCATTAAAAGGATCAAAAGGTTTATGCAAAGATTTGTGAGGAAATAAACTACCTTGAAGTATCTAATGTTTCACTATTCACATAAAGATAAGCAAGTAAATGGACCAAAAATTAAAATGCCAAACTCTAAGGTCAAAGTGTTTCAAATCAGTCTAATCTAAGAATTTAAAATCTGCTAGGTCTTTTGGCCAAATGTGGTGTCAAAGTCTAGACTCAAATAAGGCATGTGCTAAGACTCTTCACCAAATGGTGTCAAAAGCTAGACTTTGAAATAGATGAAAGTTTTAATATAATGGATTTGAAACACTTCTAACAAACACCAGGCATTTGATTCTTGGACATGAACTTGATCAACTAGGTATAAGGTATGAAACAAAAGGCACTTTAGAGATAGTTTATTTTCTCATAAATAAAGGTATAAAACTTGGTTATTTTGACAAATAAGCTAGACAAAAGTGAACAATGTAACTATGCTAGATAAATGATTAAAAAATAACACTTATATTGGTCTAAAAATGTAGGAACAAATTTTAACTCTATGTAAGAGGGTCTATGAAATAATATTTGAAATTTTTTGGGTAGCAAAATGATGCTACACTACCCAAAAGGTGTGATAAAAAATCTTGTTTCAAAAAACTCTCTAAGGAAAAAATAGTTTCCCATAATTTTGATAGCATAACACTACTTTTCTTGACTCAAAATGTTTTATGGTGCATAGACTCAAAGTGCAAGTGTTTAATACAAAATGGCTTAATTATATCAAGTGATGATAATTATTATGAGTCTTAAACAACCTTCAACCCAAATTGGAAATTAAACATAAGTTCCCTCAAGTTTAATGCAAATGGAGAACCCACTTAACACATCAACCATATGAACTTATAAAGGTGAAATTTTGAATTTAGATTATAAGTGAAGGAATTAAACAACTTTGGTAAAGGTCTAGACTCAATTGGGTAATATAACCTCACCAAAGTGCATGATATGACTCCCAAGCTTTTGATGAACTTTTGAACAAGGAAAATTGATGATCTCACGTGTGTATAATAATGCCTCTTTGTTAAAAGGAAAATAAGGACCATGTGTTTTCATTTGTATCATTTGTTCACACCAAATTTTGACTTCAAACAATACTTTAATCTAGGCCAAAACTCAACTGATTAATCACTCTTAAACTCTAAACTAACTAGGTTTCTTGGTATTGTTGGAATATATCTATATACATCATTTGAGAGGATTTTAAGTGTTCATTCAAAATTAAATGTGCATTATATAGTAGGTTTTTTACACCCCCCTTCTCTCAAATGATAGTACTGTGACATAGACCTTGAGGTACACCTTGTAACAACAATACTTTCATGACAAGTGGGGACTTGTCTAAGATGTAAAAATTTTTTAAACATTTTATGGGAATAAACTATGCAATGAATTTCATGGAAAACAATGCAAAAGAAAATAATGGATTTTGGGTCTATATCACTTGGCTAGTTAACAAAGGTCTAGTCTTTTTTGTAACCACTACATCTTGTTGTTCACTTAGTGTAGTGTGATGTCCAAAGTGCCACTATGTCCCTTGTGAAACTCTAATTAGGATCCAAATAAATTCAATGTTAGGAGGTGAAACCCTAGGTCAAATTTTCCCTAAATAACTCGTGGGAGGTGATGAAGTCCCTCTCGTAAGCCAAGTTTGCATAAAAATAAAGAAAGCATAAAAATAGAAAGATTTTAGGATCATTTTCAAGGTCACCCAAAATTTGATAATTTTTTGGGGAGTGATTTAGATGAATTTATTTATAATAATTGGACTAGGATACTTTCAATAGGAATGACACTTTTAATTCCAAAGGTTATCTAAAGGGGACAAGTGGAATAACATATATGTAACACCCCTTTTTTTGCCAAATAAAAAATAGATCAAGAAACTATTGAAGAAAAAAATCTTGGAAAGATGAGTTCATTTTTAAGCCCAAATTAAAATGAGGTGGTGTTCATTTGACCCCTTGGTCTTATTTATAACTTTGAAAACTAATGCTAAAAAAAATTATTTAAGCACCTTAATTGTTACTTTAAGCACTAAAATAATGTTCCTAATTCATTTTTAAGCATGTAGAAGGTGATCCAAACAAGTTTTTAGAAAATTTAAGCTTGGTCCTACAACAAAAATGTTAGCATGTCCTTTAGTCTTGAAGCTATTTTGGGTTTGAAACAATGAACATCAAAAAAAGAGCTCTCAGATTTGTGTTTTAAGAAAAACATAGTGATTGATGTCAGTTATATAACTAATGATGGTTACACTTGCTAACTAATGAAATTTATCTAATTGAGATCGATTACACAAATAGTGATCGATGATAGCCATCTAATTGATGGTCTTTTTACTAACTGATGTCAGTTTATTATGTAAACTTGTGGTAAAAAATGGCAAAACAAAGTTAGAAAATTAAATTTTTAAGATTTTTAATGATTAAAATGAAGATTTTAAAGCTGCATAATGATATTATTCATGTGTGGGATGTGCCTTATCCCACTAGTCATGCCATATGTGAACTAGGAATTTTACTCAAGAGAGGATGATTAGTATGGTGTTAGTTTCAAAAAGAAAACAAAATGAAAGAAACATACTAACTAGTATAACATCTCTAGGCCTAGACACTAGGGAGAGCTTAATTAGAAAACATGAATAAAACACAAAACTAAAATTCAAAATAAACCCTCTTTTACCTTCCTTACATGCTCTAAAATTCTTGTTGTAGTGGCTTGCTCAGCTTTTTGCTCATGAAGTCCTTGGCACCTTTGGATTGTGTCTTAGCTTGGCTTGAAATAAATTTGGAATGATAACACTAGTTGTATGAAGCTTTGTAATCAATTCTACATTATAAATTTGTATAACCATCTCTTAGAAATGATGTTCATAGCCTCTCTATTTATAGATTTTTGAGATTGATCAAAATCAACCTAAACCATACATCTTAAGATGCAGATGTGTGGTTGAGGATTAATTCAATTTTTGGAATTAAGTTTATAATTATCCTCATCATGACCTTATAATAAGGGGAAATGAAGAGGCATGAATGGAATCATAGAAGGCATTGATGAGGCATGGAGGGCATGAATCTTGATATTTATGGCATTAATGGCCTAGGGATGTCTCCCCAAGAAATGAGGTCAGCTGATGATGTAGATATTCAATATTCATTTCTAAAAACAAGTTTTCAGCAAGTTTCCATGGAATTATTAATTAGGATTTGATTTGTATTAATTATCCCTTAATAATGCTTAAGCACTTTGTGTACAAATTACCCAAACTGATCATAATGACTTGTTATTGGTCCAAATTTTGACTAGATTAGAATTGGCATTCAATGTCAAATGTGTTAGATCCACTATCCCATTTAGGTTGTTACCAATAGTAAATAACAAAGGCACATGTCTCATGCAAGAGATTTGATAGGAAAGAGCAATCTAGAGCACCCAGGTGTTAGATTAGCATTATGACTTGAAATAAATTGATCAATGTTAGCTGGCCCATAAATTACACTACCTCATTTAATTATACTCTAGCCAAAAGTGACACTTGAATATGCCAATTTCAACTCATTTATCATGTTTTAGTGTTTTTAGGTCAAATTGTGCACTTTAAGTGGAAATTAGTCAAAACCCTGATTGGAGGTCATTGGTGGATAGATTTAGGTGTCTATAATGACTTGGCCTTCATTTTCAATCTTAATGCAACAATGGATGGTAGAGGTAATTCAACCCTTAAAATGGATCCAAGGTCATCCCAACAAAACATTGTATTGAAATTGACCTTTCACTACATAGAAATGTTTAGGGAGTGTACGAGGCCCTATATGGATATGAAAGACAACCATTGCTAGGGTGGTGGTCATGGTGTCATTAAAGTACTATAGGATGATAGAGGTTTTATACATGACATTGTATATAAGGTTGAGTTGGTTATAGGCATGGGAGGAGATAATGTTAATACTAGCTCCCCCATCAATAATGACTCATTTGATGTGGGTTTGGTTGATGTAAGTATTAATAAAGAGAGGGGGATTTAGGTCATCTGGATGGATGGAAGGTATTTCTAAATCCTTAAGGGTAACAAGGTTAGAAACTTTAATGGCACCAATAAAGGCTACTATAGGTTGGGGATCTTCAAGCTAGACCTCTATGGATTTCAAAGTCTCTGTTAGTTCTTGGTGATGATGGGAGAGGTATATATAAACTCATATAATCTCATATTTATTAGGGTTTGGTGAAGTTTCTTTAGGATAAATCTCTTGATAGATTTTGAGGGGTTAGATTGGGAGGCACCTAAAATAGATACCTTGGGTTTGGCTAAAGATGGAGATGGATGTATTTGAGTTGGTTAGGAGGTAGAAGATGGATATGTCTATGGAATGTACACCTTGGTCTTCTCCTTATCCTTTTGATGCTCTATTTTAACCACATGAATGGTATGGATAGAGGGAGGAATTAGGGTAGGAGAGTTGTTTGGTTCTTTTCCACTCTAAGGCAAGAGTGGAGGAGTAGGTAGGCATTGGGTAGAGGATATTATTATTGGTTAAACTAGTATAGGGTTCTTAAGAGGTTCATCTGTTAATATATCATCCTCATTATAGACATAATGAATGATAGTTTGGAGAGATTTTCATTTTTCCATGTCATGGCCTAGTGTCGTATGATATGAACACACTTGGTGGTCATTATACCAAATGGGTTTTGAACTAAGAGGGTTGAATAGCCTAATATAGGGTAAGGTTAAATAAGAAGCTTTTAGTACCTATTGTAAAATGGTAGAGTAGGATTTGGCTAAAAGTGGAGAGGCCTTAGGATTTTTGGTGTTGGTTTGTAAGGTGGAGACCCTTATGGCAATGGGCTTGGTTATGGGAGGTTTGGGTAAGATAGTGTATAAATTTGGTGGTTTTGGTTTTGGTAGGGCAGGGGTTAATTTCTACACTACCTCAATAAGTAGAGGATAATAAAGGGGGGTTTCCTTAGTTTAGGTTTATAAAAGAGGAGAAGCCAACTCTACTACCTCAATAAGTAGAGAGGGTGAGGATAAATAGGCTGGTCAATAGATTCTTTAGCAATGAGTATGTCAAGAACCATGTTAAAAATATGGGAATCATGAGAAACTTCAACCATGTTTCTCTCATTCTTAGAAGTTATATGGTTGGGAAAAGTCCACCTAAAGATTTCAAGGGCTTGGTTTTGAGGTACATTGGGATTATCCAACACAAGCTCACCCTTGTCAGTGAGAGATTAGACAGTGCTCTTGAAGGTATTACACCTAGTAATGGCATGATCTATTACTTGATGGAAGGCACATAGATCATTTTCATTATATGAACTAGGTACAAGATAAGAAGAGTCAAATTTCTATGGTGGTTTGATAGGAGGAAGCTATATGATATTAGATTTCAATAGATTCTCTAGGATTGAAGCGTAAGATTCTTAAAGTGGAGTAAATTTCTTTAAGTTTATTTGGTTTTGGTTTCTTGAATTTTGATTTGTGAAACTAGAATAATTTGGTTGGTTGGTAGATGATGGGGAAGTGGCTTTACGGACAACAACATTTGTGGTTTCCTTACCCTTGATATTGGTATTGGACTGGTTATTTGGTTTGGAGGAATATGCCTTATTGTTTTTGTAGGTC
Organism: Torreya grandis; assembly: GCA_037957365.1. NCBI lineage: Eukaryota > Viridiplantae > Streptophyta > Pinopsida > Cupressales > Taxaceae > Torreya > Torreya grandis. Next base: position 168,386 of record JARHVA010003175.1, read on the forward strand.
GAGTTCTTGTTTTTTAGTTTCAGTTTTCCTTCATCAATAGAGCTATTTTCTAACTTACACACCATGGTGAAAGCCTCATAAAAGGTTTATAATCTTTTTAAACATAGTGTATAAGAGATATACTTAGCACATGTCTAAGAAAATATCTCTATGAATTAGAGTTGAGGTAGGGAAAAGGAGATATGATTGATTAAGCTCCACTAATGAGCTATAAAATTAGAAATATATTCATCATCAAAATACCAGATAGAGTATAGGTTAGTGATGGAAACCTTCTTGGAGATATTAATCAAAAAATGGTCCAAGAGAGTTTAAGCCAATTAGGTGAAGGAGAAGATGGAATGCTTGGTTAATGAACTGTATTAATCTAATGTCAGTATTAACAAAGACATAGGAAAATTATGGAGGAGGGAATCATTATAGGAAATCAAATAACATGAATGCCTAAATTCCCTAAGGTTTTATTAGGGGTCCTCCTTACTCTAAAACTAGGGGAACTTGAGAAGATCCCATTGAGGAGAATATGGCCTAGTAGGCACAAATGGGTGGATGGGCTCATTACAGATATAGTCATAGGATAGGAAATTATGGGCCTTGAAAATGGATGACTCTAGAGTTATCATTTTTCCATGTGAATATTTATTAACTCCGTTTGGGGTGGTCCACATGAAGGGATGTAAGGTGCATACTATAGTTTAGGTTGAGTGACATTTTGATAATTTTTTAGAGGTTGAGAAATTGCCACATATGGGTAAGTGGTTGGGTTGGAGACATGAATTAATATGTGGTCATTAGTGGTTTGGCATATGGTATGTATTGTTGAGTGGGTGTGAGTGGTTGAGTCAGAGGTAAGGGATAAATGGTAACCCTGGTAGTGATAGATAGTAAGGTAGAAGCTATGAGTTCCACTACATTTTGAAGTGGAGTGGAAGTAAATAGAGGAATGGTAGTGGTGGTAGTAGTAGGTAATCCAATAATAATTGGAGTATGGGTAGGTAAAGATTGGGTGGTGGCTATGTTAAAATAATTTTTAGTCAGACTAAGAAGTATTTAGGTGTTATAAGGCTGAATGGGTTAATTCTACATGGTTGTGTTAGATGGGTTGTCAGCTAAGGTAGATGCCTAAGTAGCTAATGGTTGGGTGGTGATAGTAGAAATAGAAGAGCTACCTAAAAATCCTAATAGCGTGGCATAAGGTTGATTGGTAGGTGGTGATAGAATGGGTGTATGGTGAGATACTATGTTAAGGTAATGTTGAAAGGCTACCAAGTTATTATCCAAAAAGGTAGAAAAGTCGAGGTCACCTTGGGAAAATATTTGAGTCACACTAAAAGCATCATAATGATGAGGGTAACTCTCAACATCTAAGATATACTCCATAGATGAAGAGGTAGAGGAGACTAGATAATCTATAGATGGATCCTAACTTGCTAAGTCTCGTCATTGTTGATGAGTAAGAACCATACAAGTAGGATGAGAGGAAAACACAAAGAATCTCACAATTAAAATATATATAAATCAAGAAAATGATTAAGGAAATAAAACAAACACTAGATCATGTTAAAATTATGTGGTTAATTTTAATGTCAATTTTGGCTTATGCCTTAAGTTATGAGAATGTGTGATAGGAGTTGGCTCATAGATTAGGTACTATAGAAGAAATATAAGGTTGGTTTTTATTTGTTTAGATTTTCAAAAGGATATATATTGAGAATCAATACATGACTTAATATTGGGGCCTACCCTCTCATTTCACACTCTACAACAATAAGGGTGTCCAGTACTTATGCAATATATATTGATTTCTAGAGTTTATACTCAACCAGAGAGATGAGTTAGTTCTCCCCTTGGTAATGACCTCCAAGTAAGATCATCAAGAAAGGGTAAGGTTATTTCTAGGTGATAGATTTGTAGTTAGGCCTTATCTCAAGTTTGTTTGATGTTTAATTGATGAAAGCGGTTTGGTTTAGTGTGTGCAACAAAAGTGATGCTATGATAAAATTACTATGCCTTAATTGAAAGTGAGTTAAAATTAAAAGAAAGAAATGGATGCACTTGATTTTAAACCCTTAAGATATTTTAGTTTCATTAATGAACATAGATAGAGAGAAAATCATATAGATGCAAATAAAGGAAACCCAAAGTAAAGAATCCAGGTCCCACTAGTCATGCCAAAATATTTCAATGAATTTTAGTTTAAATTTCAAAAAGAGGAAGAAGAAAAAACTAAGTACGGGTATGGTTGAATTTCTTTTGATTGTATGCACTTGAAATAATAAGATTGTGAAGAGATCCTCTTTGACTTGGGAGGATGACATATAGATAAGAAATCACTAAAGCAATTTTTTTGTTAGATAGATAGTTGATTGGATTGCCTAGTGATAGCTATATCTTAGAAGTAAGAGCTTCTTTAGGAGATATTAATCCACACATTTTAAACAATCAAATTTATAAATTGAATATAAATTACTTGTATTAATAATCAAAAGGTACTAAAATTGAACAAAAGAGATACTTGCTATAGAAATAGACTAAAAATGATTAAAATAATGATAAGTTAATTAATACTATTGCTAGGTGATTAGGGTCAGCTTTATAAAATTAGGTAAGAGTTAATAAATAGGTAAGGACATAGAAAATTAGGTTTAGTTGGGGGTAGGTAGCTGGAAGAAACTTGTTATAATTTAATACCATAGTGATCATCAGTAGTTGGGTTGACCATCAATAGTTAAGGGGACCATCAATGGTCAGGGTGACCATTGGAAGTTAAATAGACCATCAATAGTTATTATATGTAGATCTAGTTTGGTGAATGGTTGATTGATGGGATCACAAAGTGGGATTATAGGAGATGGGTGGGTTTTGGGCTGAGTGTGAAAGGAAAATAAAATAATTGAATGCTATAAATCAAATACTTATCTTATAGAAAGCTAATAGGTGTTTTATTGAGGTAGTTGACTCATTGATGGAGTCTGACATGATTTTGATAGAGTAACAATACTTGGCCCTTTGGTGGAACTATGGTGAAAAGTTATCTCTCTAACATAGTAGCTATTTCACTAGATTGATGACGATGATTGACCTACAAAAAGATATTTTTTGATGCATAAGATCTTGATAACAATTAAATATTATCTTCACCTCATTATTCCTCTCTTCTTATAGGAAATATGACAGCTTCAACAAGATGTTAACTATGCCTTCTAATTATAACTTGCTCATGTAATGACTCATACATAGATTTAGACAAGCTATTTTTAGAAAATCAAGGCATATGTCTTGCATGTTAAGTGGGTAAGAAGTTACACCCTAACTATCGATGGTCATCCTAATTGATAATGATCGAGGGTGTAGGGTCAAAGTAGGTTAAAAGGTTGGTTAATCCATTTGAACAAATTGATTGTGGGTTACTGTTGGTTAAGGGTCAAAAGGTCAGATTGGTCCCAAGAGGGTCTTAAGGTAGTTCGGGGGAATTTTGACATCTGAAATCATGGTTTGTGTATTTTTGGTGTCCACATAAGGCACTCCTCCAGAACATATGTTTATTTCCTTAAGGTTCAGAACATGTGATTTAATTAGTGAAAGAAAAATAAATCTATTTTCCCAACAAGCTAAGTGAAGGTGTGAAAAATTGAGTGATGTTTTAGAAGAACAAAAAAAGATAAATTAATTCATCAAAATAGTTTGAAATTTTATGTAATTTTATCTATAGTGTCTATTTGATTTAGACACCATCCACACTATTTGTACATTCTAGACAACATCCTCTGTTTGACACTATTTTTCTATGTCATCTTTGTTTTACTTTTGGGTGTGAAATTTCACCATCAAATCTTGACAAATGGAATTAAAAATTATAATATTCAAGATAAATCTTTAAACCTTAGAATTATTTTCATTTCTCAAGTTTTAAATATTATTAACCAAGCTAAGCATTCTTTTATTCATGTTTGTTAGCCTAGTCAAATGTTTATGGATATTTGTATCATCATATTAGTGTAAATCCATTTATCCATGATTCATTATAGCCACAATCATAATTATAAACTCTCTACACTACTTTCACTCTCTATATAATGTTTTTAAGTTAGTTCATGTGCATAGTCAAATAATTTTTCTAGTACCATATATCCTGCATTGCTAACATCTTTAGATGATCCTATGTAGTTTCTTTAGTAATCAAACCCTTATTGTATGGTCACATGTTGAAGTGACCTATATTGGTCCATGTGCCAATAGTGAGACCATTAGGCTCCCAAACTAATAATAGATTGTACCCATGTGACTAGTGTCTAACCACCATAGGTTATATGACTAGTGATCAAATCTAAGCAGCCTATTGAATATTCTAGTCACCCCATACAAGCAAATACTAAGTAGTTAATCCCCCAAATTTGGTATTATTTCCCTCATAAGGTAATTTAGACCTATCTTCCCTCTAGAAGTCATACACTATAGTTTTGAAAGCCTACGAGGCTCCCTTTTCTACTACATTCATGTTTTTGATGCAAATGTAGTGGAAAAAAAATTGGGTCATTTTGGGCACTATGTTTTCAATGATGAATCCTATTCAAGACCTTCTTCAATCACCTTCTAAAAATAATATCTTGAGTTAGAAATATTTATTATTTTTTTAGTATCCTCTCACTCTAAATATTCTTTGTAATTGGTTTTATTAATAAAATCTATAAACACATATGTTTTATAAGTCATACCTTGTGTTAATTGTAGTAATCCCACATTCATGGAAAGTAGTAGTTTCTTGGCATAAAATTATTATAAATAGGATCCTATATTAGTGGAAAGGTATCCATATATTATATTTTATTGAGCTTACTCAAAGGAGGTTCTTCCTCGAAGAGGCCAAAATAATTAAAATTTAATTATGCTCCATTTTAAATGATATATAATCATTTTACATCTAATTGTAACATTATTTATGGTATTTACATTATTATTATAATATGTTCTATGAAGGGACATAACATATAGTATAAAATATCTTTCTAAGGTCATTTTCCCACAAATTTTCTAGTGGTTTAAGGCTCTTTAATACCATCCATTGTATGCTCTCACCTCACCCAATCAAGATCTTAGTAATCAAAAAGTGGTAACTAAGTGGAGACACTAGCATTTTTTCACAAATCTTCCCAAATGGATCTTAGTAATTAGAAAGTGGTAACTAAGTGGCAACACTAGCCCTTTTTTTAATCTTCCAAAAAAAAAATTCTTTCCTTATAAGTTACAAAATATGTTTTGGTAGTTTTAAAACTAACATAAATCTATCATCTTATGCTAAGTAGTTTTTAGTTTTCCTAATTTTATATATTTAGGTGTTATGCTCGGATATGAAATCCATTACATATTTTTTTATAATAACATGTTATTCCATGTATCTTTGGGTATATAGGAAGACCCATAGTTATTTTCACATCCCAACCATAGGAATATTTTGGTTGTATGTTACTTGTGGTGCACCGATAAGTGGTTTACTAGGCATGAATTTACACATAGAAGATATATTAGATTATAGGTAGGATTAATATTTGTAGTTATTACACTAAAATATTAATAAAAAAGTATTTATGAATAAAATACATTTGAATGTGAGACCAAAACATAAATACACCATTTCACAACCTTCTCATTTTTTCCTTAGCTATGATTACTTTGCGAAAAATAGAGTTGGTTGAAATCAACACTAATGTTTTTTTAACAAAATATCATAACTGATATTATAAATATTTTTTGTATAATATCAAATAGATTATATAGATTAATAATATGCACCCTCATAGTTTATCAAGCAATAGTCTATAGCATCACTAGTTTCATGTAAAAACAAGGTGATAGAATCTAAATTTAGTTATCTTCCAGTTGGTGACAAATTATAAAATAATGATTAAATATTCAACTATGGTGTATATTTATAGTAAAAAAACTCCATTTTTAAAAAATTTTCCCTTGTGAAAACTATATAGTTGCAATTGTCTCATCAAGTCAATCACTTTAACATAAAACTTTGTTAAATTTTTTCTAACACCCTTAGACCCCTATAGCCAATGGTTGTCCCTATGTAGGAGCCTAGGCCATGGAATAAAACATTGAATAAATTTGATCTAAATTTCAATCTCTATTTAACTCCTGACTCAATGAGTTGAATGAGTGACTACACTACATTAATGAAAAAAAATGTCATGTTCTCAAATAGACTCAGTGGAGAGAGGTAATTTAAAGGTGACTTTTATCTCAAACCACATCATGTGGCCCTAAATTAGACTTTCCAAACCTTTATGATATAGAACCAACCAACTACATTTATCATTTCAAATAATATTTTAGCTTAAAAAATACATTAGGGGTAAATAAGGTACTCATCGTATCATTTTACTTTAAAAAGGAAGTTATCCAGTGGTATCAAAAAATTCATAAAGATCCCCTTTGGGATTATTTAATAAATATTTTGTTTTTTAATTTGGTACCAACATTTATGATGTTTTCACATGATCCCTGAACAAACTAAGATAAACTAGAATAGTTTGTGAGTATCAAATTGAATTTGACAAATTGGCCAACCAAATTGAAGGGTTAAATTAGCCAATTCCAAAATAATCCCAAAATATATTTGAGTTATAAATTCTATAAAAATATATATTTAAGGATCAAAATCCCTTATTGGATATAAATTAAAAATATTATACTCAATAAATCTCTTCAATATTTATTGTGGACACTCAGTATGTCTAGTGAATTGTCTACACTATCTTTCTTGAGTTAAGATGAGATGCTTTGAAGGTTAATATTTCATATTGAACACATTTTCAAACTCATTCTTACGTTAAAATATAATTTTATTTTTAATGTTTACCTTATTTGCAAATTTGGAATCATAGGAAGTGTAAGCATTCTATCCATACTTGATAACATTAGTATCTAAAATTTTGTTCTCAAATTATCTAACAAAAAGAAAAAAATCATTAAAAATAATGATAAGTAATAAATTTATCATTTCAAATAATATTTTAGCTTGAAAAATACATTAGGGGTAAATAAGGTACTCATCGTATCATTTTACTTTAAAAAGGAAGTTATCCAGTGGTAGTAGTGGTATCAAAAAATTCATAAAGATCCCCTTTGGGATTATTTTATAAATATATATATATATATATAGATATATATTTTGGTACCAACACTTATGATTTTTTCACATGATCCTTGAGCAAACTAAGATAAAGTAGAATAGTTTGTGAGTATCAAATTGAATTTGACAAATTGGCCAACTAAATTGAAGGGTTAAATTAGCCAATTCCAAAATAATCCCAAAATATATTTGAGTTATAGATTCTATAAAAATATATATTTAAGGATCAAAATACCTTATTGGATATAAATTAAAAATATTATACTCAATAAATCTCTTCAATATTTATTGTGGACACTCAGTATGTCTAGTGAATTGTCTACACTCTCTTTCTTGGGTTAAGATGAGATGATTTGAAGGTTAATCTTTCATATTGAACATATTTTCAAACTCATTCTTACGTTAAAATCTAATTTTATTTTTAATTTTTTCCTTATTTGCAAATTTGGAATCATAGGATGTGTAAGCATTCTATCCATACTTGATAACATTAGCATCTAAAATTTTGTTCTCAAATTATCTAACAAAAAGAAAAAAATCATTAAAAATAATGATAAGTGTTGAACACAACTTTGTATTTATTGAATGAAACTAAACTATTAAAAAATATGATTTGGAGTTCACTAATATATGGCTCGTAAGTCGTGTTGGTATCTATAATAATAAATGTAAGCACATATTTATTAATGTTTTCATTTGGTCCTTCTTTTATTTGATCCAATTTATAGAAAATAACTTGCATTCCAATGTTGATCTAAAAATGAGAAAATAACTCATCAACCAAGGTTGTGAAATAATGCATAAATACACATAGTAAAACACAAAATCACAATCCTTAAACTCTTATTGAAATAGCTTGGTCAATGTTTTATTATTATGATCATAATCTAAACAAGAGGAATACAATGCTTTAATGTGGTGTGAATGGTCTCCTTTAAGTAAATCTATTATGTGTTCTTTGTGATGCTTGGGAAAAGATTTTAATTTTATATTACATGTCTTGAGAGATATGCCTCATATTAGTCATGTAAGGATTTGTATAAGTAGGAGGTGAAGAGGTAGCATAAGACATACAATAGTGATTTTGAAAAAAAGGATATTACCAACATAGAGAAGATATTAGAATGTTCTATGCAATATATGTTGAGAAGTGAATGAATATTTCCTATCAAATTATTGTGAGTAACATGAAATATGAAATTATATTGAGGAATGTAAAGAATGTTTGGGACATATCTATCTTGATAAAATTGGGTGAACATCATAAGCAATAACTTCTTGGGAGATATGAGGAACATTAAAGCAATATCATGTTGGGAAATTGGAGAAGTGTTTGAAGCAATAAAATGGTGGGATGTATGAGGAAAATTAGATACAATATAATCAAAATAAATTTTATAATTATTTTCATGATTATCCATTAGTTAGGGACCAAAATAATATTATCATAAAATATCTGGCTTTACTATAGTAGTAAAATGCATCTCTAAGATAGTGGGATAGAGTCTTCTACCATTATAGGTAATGTAGTAAAGAATGGACCATATAGTAATGTAGGATATATATTAAATAAAATGCATTTATTAAACTCAACTCATTATTAATAGTTTGGGTTATCCAAGTTGATACAAGTTTATATGCTAAAAAAGTTGAGTTTATTAAAGGAGAAAGATAATACTTATTGTATATAGTACCACTACTAATTTTCAAGATATTAGTGGATAGAGGATTGGTAAGAGAAGTTAAAAAATTATTTTAGGGGACATGCACCTAAGGGATATCAAGTAGAAAAAAAGGTGTTCCTCAAAAGATGTGACTCATAAAAATATTTGGTAAAAATAATTGGGGGAGGTTAAATAAGATGTAGGGGCTAGGAAGATAAGTATCAAGTAAAGCTTAAGTTAGTATAAAAAGAAGGATATTTTAGTTAAAAAATAAATTAAATAAATTAAAATAAAAAGGTAAATGAATAAATGAGGAAATATATTGAAGATGAGAGAATTAGAGCACAAGCCAAGGAATAAATGTAGAAGAAAGAGAAATAAGAAAGAACATTAAAGAGAATTAAAATAATAGATGAAAATAATCTAGCCTCAACCAATGGAAATCCTTTTATTGAAAATCTATATGATATCCCTCTGATATAGACATATGAGTTATCATTAACACCATTATAGGGCACGTATGAGGTTAGTGAGAGGAATATAATAAAAGAGTTATTATATCATACACCTCAAAAATTCATGAACAATATGCAAGTAGGATTATCATATTAGGATTAAATTATTGAAGTATAAGACAAAGATCAAGAGGAAATTAGATACATATAAGATAGACATTAAGAGGAAATTAGATTATTGAAAGAGAGATTAATTAATTGGAATATTTAAGAAGATAAGATAGAGATAGAAGATTTTGAATAAGATAATTGAAGTGACACCCCTCTCAATAACCCAAACATCTATAGGATTTGTGAAGAAATAAACCCTCTATTCCATAAACCATACCCCATGTCGATTCAAAAGAAACATGATCATCCATCTATTAGACAAAGATAAATATATACATGAAAAGTAGTAACAGATAAGTATAAAAGTTATAATTAAGAGATTGCCAACATAAAGGAGTTTATAAGAATACAAGTAGATGTTTTAGGAAGTAAATATATACATAGAGAATTAGGAGTCGATAAATTACTAAAATCATAATCTTGTTAAACATAAAATAAGTATAAGAGAAAATTTAGCAATATATCAAGAAAAATTATGTGGATCAATTTGACTAGTAGTAGTATCAGTAGTAGTAATGTTCACACGCCCCCTAACAAAGCCAAAATGACAAAAAATATAAGGAAATTGTCATTGTTTAGAAAATATACTAAGGATGTGGAAGAACATTTATTTTTACTAGATTCATAGTGGTAGTGATTTAACAATTTTGGTAATATTGGAGTCTTATTCCTAATTTAGTTAAGGGTCTAAATTAATTAAATCAATAAATAATATTGGAATAATTAAGCTACTAATTTGTATAATTTAATTGTAATTTAAGCAATTCTAAAAATAGTAATAAGTGAGGATAAATGTAACTTAAATTAAACTAGACTAAGATGCTTGAGAAAGGGTCTAAAGTATACTATGTAGGATTGTGATAGTGTAAAGAATCAGGCTCTGACCTTAATTTCATGAAAGGATAGGAGCATCAAAATAGGACTGTCATGACCTCTCTTCCTATACTGTGGACTCATGTTCATACTTTAAGTTATTTTCGACCTCATTTAGTATTTTATATCAGAATGAGTTGATTTTCAAGTTAAGACTTTTGTGTTGATTTCAAAGATCTATCAAGTCATCAAAAAGATTTTGTGAAAGCAAGGTATGATTTTATTAAAGATATTTCCTTTCATAAAAATGTATATATGCAATGTTGTCATGAACAAGGGAAAATTGAATGGGATGAATGAATAAATATTAGATGAAAATTTTATAAGTTTGATAATATCGGATAAATATGTCAAAGGTTATTTCAAATTGTTAAGATGAATTTTTCTTCATTTATTTTTATTTTAAAAACTTTTAAATAAATTATCATAAACAATTTAAGAGTTTAATTATTATTAATTAATTATATTATCATAAATAATCTAAGTTTATTAAGTAATTTATAATTTCTTTTATACCTATTAATTCCTATGTATAAATTACATAACAAATATTAAAATAAAACTTTTCTAACCTAAGCCTACTCTCAATTTCAATCAGCTTACTCTACCTCTCTTAGGTTCTACACCCACTTTAACTCAAGTGTTTTAATAATGATATAAGGGTTAGTTTATAGAGATGATTTAATTAAAAAGAAATAGACTCCTAGTTCTAAACAACCTTCTCTCCTTTGGAATTGACTCACTCTAACCATCACCCACTTTACCCCATGCAACCTATAAAGGAACTACCATCTCCTCTCTATCTGGATTTAATTACCTTATTCATCTCCCACTTTAACTCATGTTTTTTCCATGCACCACTACCACATCAATGTCCTACCACTTCCACCTAAGAAATAGTTAAAAAATAATCATTGACTCAGGCTAAAGGCCATTTATAAATAATGATAGTGAAAAGAGAGGATAAATTTAGAGTAAAGAAAAGGTTATAAATGTATGAGGAAAAAATTAGAAAGGGAGGATGGACACTAGACCAGAGAAAAAAAAAGATAGCAAGTCAATGCTTTGGGAGGGACAGTCGATGGTTTGGGTAGAAGAGAGAGTTGATGCCTTGGGGAGAGAAGATTGACATCTTCACTAGGTGGGAGTGCATTTTTTCCTTCTTCATTGCGTCCATGCAATCCTTTTTAGCACCTATTCAATTCAAGTAGAACCACATTTCCATTTTAGTCAAGGTTTTCAATGGGCATCAAAAACACCTTTATGAATCCAAATGAGAAGCAGTGAAGTTGAGAATCCATGTGGAGAAGGTAAATATAATCTTTTATTTAACTTGTAGGGAAAATATAATAAAAAACTAATGAAAATATTTTAAATGGTAAGGAAAATATAATATTTTTATTTATTATTATTTTTAGAGAACTAAATGAAAATGATTTAAAAGGAAAATATAATGTTTTTTTAATCTATTTTAGAAAACTAAATGGTAATGATCTAAATTATAAGATTAAAAAACCATTATTCCTTTCACATTTACAATACTCCATAATAAATTTAATTACATAATGTTACATGATTGATGGGATGAGGGCCATAAATTTTATTAGGTGGATCTATTGAGAGTATAATTTATTAAAAAAATTATATTTTATCTATATTTTCAATTTTAATATTTTTTCTAATTTGAAAAATGTTACAAGGAAATAATTTACGAAATTCATAAATTATAACTAGAATGATATTATATTCAAAATTTCTTTATGTTACATAGAAATAAGTCTAAATTTCATAATTTGTGTAATTTCAAGTTATTTTACAATGAATTCCTTAGAGATTTGTTATAATTTATTTTACACGTGTATACGTAGAAGACTATAGAATTTTTTTATAATTATAATTGCATAGTTGAAAATTTTATTGACAGATTAATCATTTTATATTTTGGAATACTAATATAATGAATTTTACAATAAGATCTTAAAAACAATTATATTAATTTACATTGTTCCTAGAAATGGTTGAAAAATCTACTTTTGTCTCATTCTCTATTGGAAAATAAAATCTTCTTTTATTATTATTAAAAATATTATGATAACATATATTCTTGATTTAGGGTTTAATTCTCAATTTTAAATCTCCCTTTAAAATGTATAAATGATTTATTTAAATTCAAGTTAAATAAACTCCTTGTGTATAATTTATCATTTTTAGAAAATTTTACCTAAATAGACTAAAGATATAATTATCTAAAATAACATTATTGAAGATCAACATAAGGACTAAACTAGAAGATCATGTTACATATTTATTTTATATTTTCCTACTCAAGAATTTTCTTATGAAATATGATGCATTAATTAATTTCAAGTATTCTTTACTTTTAAAATCTCAAACTTAGACCAAGAATTTAAATTTAAACAAAACTACAGAGTGTTTGGTATAAGCAGTGCCTCTGGATCATGTTTACAGGTAATTCCATCATGATTGAGCTACTATATCCACACCTTAACAAAGTTATAACTACAATATCTGGGCATCATCCCTATAAACAATCAAGGAGAAATAAGGACCATGTCATGTCATTAGGACCAAGGGGTGGGCTAATACCTCTTGGTCAACAAACACTAATTAATGTAAACAAAAAACTTAAACTACCATAAATTATTTTGAATTGTGAACTTATGAAACAAAAATGGAGAATGCAAATTTCTCACTCAAAACATGGCACCATCAAAAAGGAGCAATGAAAACTAGGATTGAGAATGTTAAGCCAATTATTACCAAGAAATCACCAGCCATATGGCTCTCAGATAACAAAAATTTGGCAAAAATAGTTGTAAAAATTAGGTTGTCTAAATCAAGGATCAAAAACATTGTTGATGTAAATAAAATTGGAAAGGGGATGTATCTTTCAAATGTTAATTTATAATTTTTATTAAGATTTAGGGATAGTTTAGTTAAACAAGTATTTAGTCACTTAAACTGATACTTTTATGCTCCCATTGGGTAGTAATCATAAAGGACTATCTAGAGAATTGGGCCCTAGAAAGGGCTACATACCTAGACCTACAGTTCACATGAAACTTAGAATATAATATATAACTACATGCATATTACACGCTGATCCTATTTGAAAGTAGATATGTAGGTAGTTTGGGAAGTGAAAGATACTTCTAGTGCATAGGTGAATAAGATGGGGTTGGGGTTATACACTAAATAAAATTAAAGTTAAATGAAAAGTAAAGACCATTATAATAAGACCCTAGTTTAGATAAACAAATCAAAGATAAGAATTCTATGATATACTCAAAAAGATCTCAGTTGGATCATCATAGTTCTCAAGGCTTTAGGCTAAATTATGAGGTGGAATGAGACTATTTATTATATGTTTTATACTCCTATCATGGTGACCTTGTTACTTATCCAATAGAGATGAGTGGTGAATAGTGAGTGACTTAGGATTTAATTTATCTTGATGAGTGAAGTCTGTAGCTAAAGCATAACCTACTCATGTGTAAGATGCTTACCCATTTGACAAAGGATAATAGATGCCTAACCCATATGGTTAGATGTTTTCCCATTTAGCATAGGATAATAGATGCCTAACCCATATGGTTAGATGATTTCAAATTTGGAAAAGGATAATAGATACCTAACCCATATGGTTAGATGCATACCTGGTTGGCAAAGGATATCTAATAGGAAAACACATACCTAAGTTATATTTATAGACACACATTAATTAAATAAAAAATATATGTTTTAAAGATAGGATTAGGTCACTACATTGTGATATCAGATCTTAGATTCAAAATCTAGGCCTTAAGCCTACTACAACCTATGCTTAGTAAAAGATTAATTATTGATGTTAACTTGTTGAGAAAACTAAAAATTATGAGAAAACTAATTTGGTTAAATTTTTTTGTTCAAACATTGTTCATAAAAAAACTTCAAGGAAAGGAAAAGGAAAAGGAAAAAAGAACAAAGGGAAAATAAAACTTCCCTTCACTCTGAAATAACCCATTTACATTTTTGACTTGGATACAATAAATGCAATCCAGAGTAAACTCAAATCTTTGAAAGTGGAGCTAGTTAAAATTAAACCAACTATGATTAAACCTATAGTCAAACATCCAATTAATAGGCCCTCAATAATAATATATTTTATATTTAAAATGGGTTTTGATGCACCTTACATAAGCCCTAAAGTATGTAAGGATTATAACTGATGCCATCCATATGTGGTTCACTTAAAAGATGAAGTTCCTGAAGAAATGGAATTGGATGTAGAAGATTATATTTAGAAGAATTTTGAGTCAATGTTATACATAAATCTATATGTTATAGTCATAAAGCTTATCCTCTATAAAGCTAATAACTCTATGTAATAAAAATATGAATGAGATTATCAAATGCTTAATTTTGGTCAATCCTATGTGTTATTATGATCAATAATAGATTATATGAGAAAATTAGAATTATCGAAAAATTTAATTATGATATCAATTATCTTGAATAAAAATATAGAATATTGTGTTATTTATATCAGGAAACCAAATGGCAAGACCTATACAATCAAGTAGGAATCAAAGGGAAAATATGAGATACACAGAACCAAACAATGATAATGTTGAACAACAGGCTCCAAAAAATAAAGAATTAGGGATAGATGCCATTTTCAATTTGTTGATTGAGTAAGGAGATAAAATACACTCACTTGAGTAGGTGATTAATGATCTTAGGTCAAGTCAAGAAAATATATAAAACATAATGGAACCTAACCTTGATAATCTTCCTGAAGAAGATCCACCACTAGTTAATGAAATGGAGGTTATAGCTCCCAGAATTCAAGTTCCATTTTTTGATCTAATATAAGATTTAAAGAAGATTTTACCCCCTAATTTTAATGGGAAATAGTTAGGTGAAGGATCTAATAATTGGCTAAATGAGATGGAGAATTAATTTGACTAGAGAAACCATAATGATGCAACTAAAGTGATGTGGGCATCCTACCAACTGGGAGGAAAGGCAGCTAGTTAGTGGGCTAATAGGAAGGAATTAAATAGAATAACCAAGGATTTTTTTTCTTGGGATCAGTTTGACCACCATTTTAGGAAGAGATGGTCACCCCAATTATTCTTTGATGAGAAGATGCATTAATTTTACAACCTAAGGTGCAGAGGCATGTCAGTCCAATAGTATTGGGATAGATTTTCCAAATTACTTAAATATGTTCCCATGTACGAGAAGGATGAAAGAGGTCAGACTAGAAAGTTCATCCTAAGATTGAATGCAAACATAGGAGTAGAAGTAAATATGCACTACCCTAAGAGCATGAATTAAGTGATAAACAAATACCTCAAATAAGAATAGAAGTTTCAAGTCCTAGCTACAACAAGATAAAAATTTAACAATAATAGAAACATAGACTTCAAAAGGAAACTAGATTTTAGGAGAGAGAAAGATGTGGATAAAATCCCAAGAATAAATCTAACAAGTAGAGCACCCATAAAAAATAAAAATAAGATAAATAATTTTGGAAGGAAAAACAACAAGGGAGGAGATAATAACAAGAATGATCAAATTAATTACAATCGCCTAATGTATCCTCTATGGATTTATAGTGATGTGACAAGGAACCTAGTACTAAAAGGCCCACTAGGAGGTGTTTTGCTTATGGAGGAAATAAATTTGATTGAGAGTGCCCAATGATGTAGTGATAGATAAGGGCCAATAAACCTCAAAGGGTACCACAAAAAAATATCAATGCTATTCTAAATAATTGACAAAATGTACCAGTTAAAGCTACAGGTATATTATACGGTAAACCCATTTCAATTCTCATAGATACTGGTTTATCATAATGTTTCATTTATCCATAATTAGTAATAAAATTTTATCTTCTAGTGAATTCCATGAATTAATCATGGATGATATATTATGGGGAGAGGGTAGCCAAAGAAGTGTCTCAATGTCTACCCAAGGCAATAATATAATTTCCAAAATTTGAGACAAGCTTAGACTTGTTTGTAGCACCCTTAGGAGCCTATGATGTAATAATAGGGATGAGTTGGATCACTAAGAACCAAGATTAAATATAATATTATAGCAAGTTGGTTAGGTGTTATAGTCACAAGGGGAGATGGGTCATGATTCAAGAGGGTAATAAGCCCATAAAATTAGAAACCATATCATCTATGCAACTAAAGAAGGAGAGAAGGAAGGGAGATATAATTTTCATGGTAACGATAGATGATAAGGATGAAAGAAAAGATGAACCAAACTTAAAAGGGTATCCATTCCTAATTTAATTTGAGGACATGTTTCCTAAAGAATTACTTGGAATGCCCCTTAAGAAAGAATTTGATTTCTCAATTGATATTTTACCTAGAGCTGATCCAGTCTCTAGACCACCCTATAGAATGAACACCATTAAGTTGATGGAACTTAAAATTAAGATAGATGAAATCTTGATTAAAGGATTTATTAGACCAAGTGTGTCTCCTTGGGGAGCACCAGTCTTATTTTTTAAAAATAAAGATGGGACTCTAAGATTATACATTGATTATAGAATGCTAAATAAGGTCATGATTCAAAATAGATATCCCCTACCTTGTATAGAAGAATTTTTTGAGTAAATGCAACAAGAAAAGGATTTATTAAAGATAGGTCTTTGATAAAGATATCATTAGCTAATAATAAAGGAGGAGGATATTCCAAAAATTGATTTCAAGACTAGATATGAAAACTAAGAGTTTATTGTAGTAACATTTGGAGTGACAAATGCTCCTTCAACATTTACGAACTTAATGAATAGTGTGTTCCATAATTACCTAGATAAGTTCATCTTGGTGTTCATAGATGACATTATAATTTACTCTAAGAATGAGGAAGAGAAATTATCACATTTTCAATTGGTTCTTCAAGGGTTGAGAGAACTTAAACTATATGGTAAGTTATCCAAATGTGACTTCCTTAAGAAAGAAATCCACTATCTAGGCCACATCATATCCAAAGAAGGAATTGCAACAGATCCAGACAAGATAAAGGTAATAATGGAATGGCCAATCCCCAAGAATGTATTGTAAGTAAGGATTTTCATGGGGTTATCAAGATATTATAGGAGAATTGTTGAAGTTTTTTCTAAGATCACCAACCTGATCATGACATTGAAAAGGAAAGGTAATATGTTTATATGGATAGAGTAGTATGATAAATATTTCTAGATTATAAAGGAAAAGTTGATGATTGCACCCATATTGAAGGTATTGGATCCGAATGGTCATTTCATGGTTGTAATAGATGTGTCCATTGAATGATTGGGAGGAGTACTCATTCAGAATGATGGCATAATTGCATAAGAATCCAAGAAATTGAAAACTCATGAAGTAAATTATGCCCCTTATGATTTATAATTAGTGACAATTGTTCATGCTTTATAGAAGTGGATACATTTCCTTATTGGGAAATATTTTAAACTAAAAATTGACCAGTAAGGGCTAAATTACGTATTCACTCAACCTAATCTAAATTATAGGCAAAGAAGGTGGTTAGAATTCTTGAGTGAGTATGATTTTGAAATTGAGTATATCAAGGGAAAAGAGAACAAGATTATTAATGCTTTGAGTAGAATAAGACACCTGATGATTATAAAAGTGCTTGGATTTAATCTAAAAGGGGAACTAATAGAAGGAAAAAAAACAAGATCCTTGGTATAATAAAGTGAGAGTAGTGATAGAAGAAAATTTAGAAGACCCAAGAGCTAAAAGATATACCTTAGATGGTGAG
This sequence comes from Torreya grandis, assembly GCA_037957365.1. Classification (NCBI taxonomy): domain Eukaryota; kingdom Viridiplantae; phylum Streptophyta; class Pinopsida; order Cupressales; family Taxaceae; genus Torreya; species Torreya grandis. Next base: position 186,478 of record JARHVA010003175.1, read on the forward strand.
GGTTTGCTTTGGTAAAAGAATAAGATCTATGTTCCAAATGTGGAATACTTAAGGAAGATAATTTTTATTGAAAATCATGATGCACCCTGCTTAGGTCACACAGGGGTAAACAAACTATATGCCAATCTTAAGAAACTATAATTTTGGCAAGTGACGAAAATATATATAGTATTATATGTGGCATGATGATTGGAATGTGAGAGAGTCAAAGAAAAATACCATTATCCTACAAGACTTTTATATCCACACAACATTCCACAATATAAATGGAAAGTTTTCAATATATATTTCATACAAGGATTACTTATGACACCCTATAGGCATGATGCTATTATGGTGGTAATTGACAAGCTTAATAAGGTAGTACATTTCATACCAAGGAACTTGACTGATGATGTACCAACCTTAGTCAACTGATTTGTGAAAGAAGTGGTTAGATTGCATAGAATTCTAGAAATGATCATTTCAAATAGGGATTCTCAATTTGCTTCAAGGTTTTGGATGACCCTACAGTCATCCTTAGGTACACATTTGAACTTTAGCTCCATATTTAATCCTAAGATAGATGGGAAAATAGAAAGGACAAATTATGTTGTAGAAGACCTCCTAAGGATGTATTGTATGGATCAGCAAACCAAATGGGAATCTTATCTTCCATTAGTATAATTTTCCTATAATAACTTGTTTCAAACATCTTTAGGTATGGCTCCATTTGAAGCTCTATATGGGAGAAGCTATCAAATGCCACTTAGTTGGGATAACCTTAAAGAAAAAATAGTAATTGGTCTTAAAATGTTGAAATACATAGAGGAATAAGTGAAATTTATAAGGAAAAGGTTGAAGGATGCATCAGATAGACAAAAGAGCTATGTAGATAGGAAGAGATTTCAAAGAGAATTCATGGTTGGTGACAAAGTATTTCTAAGGGTCAGATGACACAAAAGTTCCATAACCTTTGGTAAAATGGTGAAATTAGCTCCTTGATTTGTAGGACCTTTTGAGATCCTAAAGAGAATCAACCCAGTAGCTTATCGATTGCCCTTACCTCCACGGTTGAGTCACATTCATGATGTCTTCTATGTGTCACTTCTTAAGAAATATGTGCTTCATAATAAACACATTTTAAAATGGAATGCTTTATAGGTCAAAGAACTTGATAGAATAAATATAGAGACATATAGAGTGATGGAGATGTGTTGGTACTAATTATGCAATAGAGAGGTTGATCAATGCAACGTATAGTGGGATCAATATGGTGAAGGTAGTGCAACTTGGGAGGATACTGAAGAAATGAATAAAATTATTCCATTTTTATTTTAAAATTTATGAACTTAATCAAACTTTTCTAATGCATAGGGACAATGCACAATTTAAGGTGGGGAGGATGTCATGACCTCTCTTTCCACACTGTGGACTTGTGCTCATATATTAAGTTGTTTTGGACCTCATTTAGTATTTTATGATAGAATGAGTTAATTTTCAAGTTAAATTAAATTTTGTGTAGATTTCAAAGATATATTAGGTCATTGATAGGATTTCATGAAAGAAAGGTATGATTTAATTAATGTTATTTCCTTTCATAGAAATGTATATATGATATGTTGTCATGAACAAGGGAAAATTTAATGAGATGAATGGATTAATATTGGACAAAAAATTTATCAATTGTATAATATCAAATAAATATGTCAAAGGTTATTTTAAATTGATAAGATGAACTTTTCTTTCTTTATTTATATTTTAAGAACTTTCAAATAAATTATCATAAATAATTTAAGAGTTTAATTATTATTAATTAATTATATTATCATAAATAATTTATGTTTTTTAAATTATTTATAATTTGTTTTATACCTATTAATTCCTACATATAGTCTACATAACAAATATTAAAATAAAACTTTTTTAACCTAAGCCTACTCTCAATTTGAATCAGCTTACTCTACCTCTCTTAGGTTCTACACCCACTTTAACTCAAGTGTTTTAATAATGATATAAGGGTTAGTTTATAGAGATGATGTAATTAAAAATAAATAAAATCATAGTTCTAAATAACCTTCTCTCCTTTGGAATTGACTCACTCTAACCATCACCCACTTTACCCCATGCAACCTATAAAGGAACTGCCACCTCCTCTCAATCTGGATTTAATTCCCTTAGTCATCACCCACTTTAACTCATTTTTTGTCCATGCACCACTACCACATCAACATCATACCAATACCACATAATAAATAGTAAAAATAACTATCGACTTAGGCTAAATCCTAGTTATAAATAATGATAATAGAAAGAAAGGAGAAATTTTGAGTAAATAAAAGGTTATAAATTCATGAGGACGAAATTATAAAGGGAGGACAGATGCTGGAGTAGAGGAAACAAAAGAGAGTAGGTCAACACTTTGGGAGGGAGATTCGATGCTTTGGGCAGAAGAGAGAGTTGACACCTTGGTGATATAAGATTGACATCTTGAGCAGGTAGGAGTGGGTCTTTGCCTTCTTCATTGCCTCCATAAAATCCTTGTTATCACCTATTTCAATTCAAGCAAAACCATATTTCCATTTGAGTCAAGGTTTTCAATGGGCACTGAAAACCCCTCTGCAAAGCCATATAAGAATCTGTGAAGTTGAGAATCCATGTGAAGAAGGTAAATATAATATTTTATTTAATATGTAAGGAAAATATAATAGAAAACTAATGAAAATGATTTAAATGGTAAGGAAAATGTAATATTTTTATTTTTGGAAAAATAAATGAAAATGATTCAAAACGAAAATATAATGTTTTTTTTTTATTTTAGAAAACTAAATGAGAATAGTTTAAATTATTAGAGAAAAAAACTTGTTATTCCTTTCACATTTACAATACCCTGTAATAAATGTAATTACATAATTTTACATGATTGATTGGATGATGGCCAAATAATTTATTAGGTGGATCTATTGAGGGTATAATTTATTAACAAAATTATACGTTATCTATATTTTCAATTTTAATATTTTTTCTAATCTGTAAAATGTTACAAGGAAATAATTTATGAAATTCATAAGTTATAAATAGAATGATATTTGATTCAAATTTTCATTATGTTACTTAGAAATAAGTTTAAATTTCATAATTTATATAATTATAAGTTAATTTACAATGAATTCCTTAGATATTTTTTATAAATGATTTCATACTTGTATACGTAGAAGACCATTGAAATTTTTTATAATTATAATTGCGTAGTTGAAAATTTTATTAAGAGATTAATCATTTTATATTTTGGAATACTATTATAATGCATTTTATAATAAGATCTTAAAAATCATTATATTAATTTACGTTGTTCCTATAAATGGTTGGAAATCTAATTTTGTTGCATTCTCTATTAGAAAATAATATCTTCTTTTATCATCATTAAAAATAGTATGATAACATATATTCTTCATCTAGGGTTTGACCCCAAATTTCAAATATCCATTTCAAACATATAAAAGATTTATTTAAATTCAAGTTCAATAAACTCCTTGTGTATAATTTATTGTTTTTAGAAAAGTTTACCTAAATAGACTAAAGATATAATTGTCCAAAATAACATTGTTGAAGATCAACAGAAGGACTAAACTATAAGATCATGTTACAAATTTGTTTTCTACTTTCATACTCAAGAATTCACTTTTGAAATATGATGAATTACTTTATTTCAAGTATTATTTACTTTTTAAATCTCAAACTTAGACCAAGAATTTAAGGTTAAATAAAACTACACAACATTTGGTATAAGTGGTGCCTCTGACTCATGTTTATTAGTAATGCCATCATGGTTGATCTAATGCATCCATAGGCTAACACAAATGTAACAATGATGTCTGGTAATCATCTTGATAAACCATCAGGGAGAAATAAACACCATGTCATGTCATTAAGACCAAGGGGTGGGATAATCCCTCTTGCTCAACAAACACTAATTAAGATTAGCAAACAACTTGAACAACCTTAAATGATTCTAACTTGTGAACTTATGAAATAGAAATGGAGAAATTACATTTCTTACACAAAACATGGTACCGCCGAAAAGGAGCAATGAAAACCATGATTGAGAATGTTAAACCAATTATTATCAAGAAACTACCAACCATATAGCTCTCAAATAATGAAACTTTCGAAACAACATTTGTAAAAATTAGGTTATCTAAATCAAGGATCAAAAACATTGTTGATGTATATAAAAGTGGAAAGGAGATGTAGCTTTCAAATGTTAATTTTTAATTCTTTTTAAGATTTAGGGCTAGTTTAATTAAACAATTATTCAGTCACTTAAATTGATACTTTTACACTCCCATTTGGGTAAAAATCATAGAGTAACTATCTAAATAATTGGGTCCTATAAAATGATGCATACTTAAACCTAAAATTCACATGAAAGTTAGAATAGAAAACAAAACTACATGCATACAAAACATTGATCCTATTCTAAATCAAGTATGTAGGTAGTCTAAGAATCAAAGGATACTTCTAGTATATAGGTGAATATGATGAGATTGGTTTTGTACACTAAACAAGATTAAACTTAAATGAAAAGGAAATACCATTATAATAAGACCCTAGTTTAGATAAATAAAGCAAAGATAAAAATTATCTGATATACTCAAAAGGATCTTGATTGGATCATCACAATTTTTTAGGATTTAGGTAAAATTCCAAGGCATAATTCAACTATTTGTTATATGTTTTATAATCCTATCATGGAAACCTCGATGCTTATCTAGTGGAGATTAGTCGTGAATAGTGAGTGACTCAAGATCTAGTTGATCTTGATGAGTCAAGTCTTTGGCCAGAACATAACCTACTCATGTGTAAGATGCCTAACCCATATGGTTAGATGATTGCCCATTTGGAAAAGGATAATAGATTCATAACCCATATGGTTAGATGCTTGCCTATTTGGCAAAAGATAATAAATCCCTAACCCATATGGTTAGATGCTTTCCAATTTGGCAAAGGATAATACATACATACCATGTATGGTCATATGCTTGCCTGGTTAGTAAAGGATATCTGATAGGAAAAAGTATACCTAAGTTATATTCAAAAAAAAAAATTAATTAAATAAAAAAATATGTTTTAGGATAGGATTAGGTCACTAAAAGGACACCTTTGGGTTTGGTGCTATAGTCCTCTTCTTTTACTATAATCTTGGAGGCCTAAGCTTTTTGGGTTTTGTCTATTGTCTTTATGTGAGCCTACTTATGAAATTTTATATCGTAGATGTCTACAAAACTTCTTATAGAGATGATTTAGTATTCAAACCCTAAACTCAATTATGCTTTGACAAACTTTGAGAAAGAGGAGGGGTTAGTGTGTGTAAGATGCATTGAACATGTATCCACACCCCTTGTGTGGGCACACTACCTACATAATAATACTCTGAAGAGGGATCAATTCATATGTAGTTCTCCCACTTGATGTGCTTTGTGTAATAGTGTACATGAAGATGCAAAATAATAAAATAGGTGTCCTTGAGATGGATAGGGACTAGTGTGATTATTTGAATAAGCTCATGGCTATATTAGATGGCTATATAAAGAGAATAGAGAAATATTCTTGAGTAGTCTTGCTTGTATTCTTATTTACTTTGTGATATTTGACAACCCCTTATAAATGAACTTTGAATGTGATTTTATAGATATCTATTAGTCATGGATTAAATGTATGCATGCCAGACTAATAAGAAGGATATGAACTAGAAGGAAGTGACTATTGGAGATAAAAATGCAATTGGATAGGAACACCAAAAGCAAACACCCTAGGGTCTGGTGTTATAGTCTAAGTTGGGTTCTATTGTACTACTGGTTGGGACCTAGGTGATGGAATTATCATAGGAAATTTAGCCTAGATGAGTTGGAATCAGATCTCAAAAGTCTACAAATGATTGGAAATAAGCAAAAAGGTATCTAGAAGGGTCATGAGAGCATGCAAGAGGGACCTATGGGTTGGGTGTCACAAGCCACACTTCAACTACCAATTTTCATATTCTATATGACTAAATTTGTGCCCCCCCCCCACTTTATTTTAGTGATACAAAAATGTGAAATACTAGGATAAAAGAAAATTAGAAAGCGTACTTGAACATACCTATAAGGGTGAAGCCCATGAAGCTTTGTGATATTAGATGTGTATAGAGAAAACACATTTTGGATTGTAAATATGCAAGAGAAAATTAGGAGTAGATTAGTTCCTACTAGATAGACTATATCTAAAATAAGAATTTATAATAACTGGATAAAAAAAGAAGAGAAAGACATGAATACACCTCATTGGGTATGTGAACCAATATAAAACCTATTGTGTTATTGAGTGATGCTGAGTGATGTTGAGGATGTGTTGAATGATGGTGTACCAAGAGTAATATCATAAATGGAGTTGAGTTCTCAATTCCTTAAGAGTATCTCAAAAATGTAAAGGTTGGCCCTTTGACTCCATCATCACCCACTAAGTAAAGCTATGTGACCATGCATGTGTTAATCAATGTTTGGAATATGTGTCCAATCCATCTGATTAGGTGGCTCAAAAATACAAAGGTAAGTTAGTCCTTTGGCTCTATCATTACCCCATGAAGTGAAGATATGAAATAATACTAGTATGAATGTGTGTCATATGAGATGGTTTTTGAATCCCATGAATGCTCTATAATCTGACAATGGGGCATGGATATCCAAATGTGTGCTAGAAACAAGGCCACTCTTGGCCACTTAGAAAAGGTGGAGATTAGGCTTGTATGAAAACCACTCCAAAACTAGGCAATAAGTTTATGTGGAATCCACTAAAAAATGATACCAACCACTTATAGATGGAATAAGGCATGCAACTACTGAGAATACATGGGTAATGTAATGAACTCAAAAAGAAAAGAAGTCAAATGTGCCACACACATTTCCTCCAATCACTAGTGTTTAAAATCTATATTCTAATCTGAAATTTATATGAACTACCTAATCTAAAATTGAAAGTGAGATCCATCATGCCATGCATGATATCCCCTTTATATAGATTCTATAAGAAAAACTATACTAAAACCATTGATTTTGAAATGAATTATTGTTGACAAAATTGTAACTATACTTAATTTTCTATCTGTTTCTAAAAATTCTAGTTTTTTTGCTATTTAGATAGGAGCATCAAAATTGAAAACCCTATTATTCAGTGTTGTAGTATAATCTTGGTGCTATTATCTTGAGCTGATTCTAATGACTGTTCTATGATTATCATTGTTTGTCTAGCCTATTCTACCTTGTTTGAAGTCTAGATACTATTATAGGTATTTTAAAATCTAATTTTTTGACCAATAAGAGTTTTGATCTCTATGACAAAACCCTATTTTTTACCTCCTCTTTTGAGAGTAGGAATGAAGACACTTTAATGGCTATCCTCAGAAGAAAGATCCCTGCAAGTGTGTTATGTTATGAAGATACATGATATAACAATGATAATTGATAAGATATCTCAAGATATAGCATAGTTTTTATGAAATATTGTTAGATCAATATGGTTATGCCTAGATAGATATAATAATGTAATAACATGTGCAATATAATAAACTAGAATTGGAAATTTTAGTTATTAGTTGTTAGTTTTCAAGCAGGGATAGATCATGATGTCCATCATGGCATCAAAGAAAGAAATATAATGTATGATGTGGATCATGGTATAGTAAATAATTGAGAAGAAAATAAGCAAAAATCATATCAGTCAAGAAGCAAGAATCATACAAGAGTGGCCAAGGGGAAAAAAATACAAGGGACATGGGCACATGCCACTCAAACTAGAAATTAAGCATACAAGGAATGTTTAAATTCCACATACACATATAATTGAAACAATCAAGGTTGGTGTGAAAGTTGTAATCACATAAAAGAGAACAAATACAAGACATTGGCAAATATACTAAGGCACACACAAGGATAGAAGTAAAAGACATTGGTAAATTGCCTAAGGCACATACAGGAGATAAAATAGGAACTAAGAAATCCAATCACATTTAGCTTCACAAAGAAAGAAAGGAAAGAATGTAAATACTATAAATATAATTGCATCTAACTAATCAAAGAAAGAAGTAATGGTATACAAGGCATGTAGTACAAGACTAGGTATATGCTAAGAAATACACAAGTGCTATATACTAGTGAGTATCGATAGACTAATCTATGTAAGCTAGTAAATAATGTACATCAACATGATAATTAGAGTGTGTGGTGTAGGAATGATATAACTTGGATGGTGTAGTCATGTAGAAGATGTTGTCGGTGGGTAGATATGTCAATGTATGTCTTGAATGTAGAAGTAGGATGCCTCCTTAATGGACAGAGTGAAGAAATTAAGCATTTAGAAGTCACTAAACACACTCAAAGAATATAAAGTGAAGCATAGTAATTTAGATAAATTAATGAACAATAGCATAGAAAAAAAAATGTAAGTCTATCATAGTAGTAGAAATGTAAAGTATGGATAATGCATATAATTGAAATGTTTTTGGTGTTTTTGAATATATTTGAATGTTTTTGGATTTTTGATATTTTTATTTTTTTTGGTATTTTTGAACTATTTAAATGTTTTTGCATTTTGAAATATTATGTACAATCAATCATGAGGAGACTATGTATAATAAAAACTAAGAAACTATGTACAAGTAAGTAAAAAGAAACTATGTATAAAAAAAAATGAGAAGGAATGATACTAATCGATGAGTCTTATGAGAGACTCCTTATCATGGTGTCCTATATCATAGTGGGATCATGCATGGTCATGAAGAATGATGGAAGGGCTGAGACTGTGGCTCTAAAAGATGTGTATGTTGTAAATGCTATGAAATATCTATAGTGGAAACCAACTGTGTGGTCCCCCTATAAATCTGAGAAGTGGATGTGACTATGGGGTTCTTGGGGACCCATCTAATGGTAGGATAAATTTTTTGAACATGTGCTTTGTGAGTAGGGGCATGAGATCTCAATAATATTGCCTTGGGTTTGAAAACTATAATTGGAAGATGTCTAAAATAATAAAATTATGGTTACACAAAAGAGATCCTTGTGAAAATGTATGAAATCTCTATGATGGTGATGGAGGCTTTGACTATGTCTAAATATGAACTAGAAGAACTAAAACTAGTGGAGAAATTGAAAATGGTGGTGGAACTAAAACTAGTGACTTCAAATTAGTAGTTGGCTCAAAAGTGGGGAGTGGAAACTCATACAAAACTCCACCAACTGTAATAACCTAATTATCATGATTAAATTTCATGCATCTATGAATTACATAAGGTATTAATTGAAGTTTATAAATATATGGTTGATCAAGTAACATATAAGAAAATCCTATACTAGGAACAGTAGTGAATGTTATGGCTACATGTGTTGGACCAACCTATAGAGGAAGTAAAATCTCACCCAATGAACTCTATATGTACCCACTAAATATATTGATAATTATGTCCATCAGTGTAATAGCCTACTCTAAATATCTTATATACTTCAATAATCTCATAGTACATATGTGTTACACTGGATCCATTATATATTAGAACACTATAAACAGGATGATTATGAATGTAAGCTCTAATAAAGAGTGCATGATAATTCAAATCATCCTCAACTATCTCTTGTTGTAAGAAGGATATGGAAGGTCTAGATTTAACTCTATATTTGTATACACTAATCATGTTGCTCAAAGGGTGTAACTAAATTGAAGGTGGCTGATATGTAGTTGGTTGAAGATGTGCATGATATGCATGGTGAACACCTAATGTATCTCTTATATCTTCTATATAATGTTGTGGAAAAGGAACTAATAATTTTTTTTATAAATTTATCCTATGGTTTCCTTATTTGAGGAGGCTCAACTGAAGTGACAAGATCAATAAAATTTCCATCTATCAAGTCATGTATCTTATATTTCAAAGTGATGAGTCTATTTGTTATGTGGCCTAGTGCTTTGTGAAAATTAAAAAATGCATTCATATAATATCCCCATGGAAAAGGCTTTATTGGATAAAATTCCCAAATAGGAGGGAGAGATATGATATTACATTCCAAAAGCTATTTCAAAACTCTCACTGGAGATACTGGTAGATTGGAAAAAAATCACTAAGGAGGTGATGATAAAACCACTCAGTGAGGGGAATCTGAAGCTACATTGACTATAGGTTAATTTTGATTCTTGCTATCATTGACCTTTACTTTGTATGGGATTTTTATGTTACTCTTTGTTTTATTTTTGATATACTTGTGTACTTGAGTTTTCCCATTGAAATTAGTTTGACTTCCCTTTCTTTTAGTGTATGACATAACTAGTGAAGGAAGAGAATCTTTTGAACATTATTGACTCATGAAAACTAGTAAAAGACTCTATTTAAAGAGATCTTGTAACTCTTAATTGACCATGGGGATATTTATCCTAACTAAGATAGTCTTATATCGAAGAACATAATCTGTGAGATGCTCATTTGACCTTTGTTTCTATTTTACAACTTGGGCATAGGATAAGTTATTACTAATGTTAATGTTGAAATGAGCTAGGAACATGTTAGTTAAAGGATTGAATGCATCAACTGAATGATTTGATAGAATATAGAACCATTGCAAAACATAATCCTTTAGACTCCATGGAAATAGATTTGTTAGTAGCAAGTCATTTGACACATAGTCCAAGCATACTATGTGAAAATATCTCAAGTGTGTCTTTGGATCTCCCTTGCCATTATATAGAGTGAGCTTAGGTTTAACAAAACCTTGTGGCAAGAGTGTAGAATCAATATGATGTATCAATGGTATATGAAGCAGAGAAAAAGAATCCATGGCCTATGTAGGTCTAGAAGCACCTTGATCAAGATGTAGCACCTTGGATTGAAGATATTTTATCTCTTGCACAAGGCTTACCACATCATGAGACAAAGATGTACTAGCCATAACTAGTGGTGCCTCAAAGGAAGGTTGGGATGTTATAAGGGGTTATTAAGACTTAGTTATCCCCATAGTGTCATGTG
>JARHVA010003175.1:200000-232500 GCA_037957365.1 Torreya grandis
TACAAATGATGCATTTAAATGATACCTAAAAACTTATTCTACACATGTGACTACATGGGAAAGTGTCCAAAAAACTTTCAAATGATACTTTCACTATCTTGACATTACGAGTAAAATATTTAATAAGATGAGAGAGTTGATACAAAATTTAAAAATAAATAGTGAAAGAGTACAATCAAAGATTCAAACTGATAGTGATAAAATTAGAGTAATTGGATGAGAAGCAATTAATAGAGTGGTTTATTTTTGGACTGATGCCATATCTATGAGAAAAAATGGATTAAAAAATATTTAATACATATATGAAAAAATGGTTTGTGATGGCATCAAACCTAGAATCTCAATCCTAGAGACATGAAAAAGACTCAGCATTAAAAGATAGTGTGGAAAGACTACAATTAGAATTGGAATAATTACGTTTAAAACAATAGATTTAGATTGAAGGTGTCAAGTTTTGCGCACTATTAGTTAATAATAACCCACCATTGGTCAGGATATGGTGTACTACTTATTATGTGGAAGGAAAATCATGGGTAAAATGTCCCCATCATGAAATGGAAAAAAGAGCAACAATAATAAAATCATTATAAACACTTGTGGGGATGTCTTCTCCCATTCACCAATTGATATACAATGATTGAATGTACTACAATTTTTTTTTAGATGTATGATCAACATCCCCAGTGTTTATGTCCAATGATGGAAGTGGTTCCACCCAAAAATTAGTTGATGCATCACACTAACTATATATTTATAATCATTATAGTCACACATGTCCTATGACATATGCTATTATAGTGTAAAAGAAATTAATCATACAAGAATAGCTACATCTAAATAGATTTCATCACCATAGTTACTAATGGGTAATAATAACCTACCATACCCTATCCATAAATAATAAAATCCTTCCACACTACAATAATCTTAGAAACAAAATACCTATCCTCATTATTATAACAACAACCAAAGGGGGGTACATAGGAGGAGGATATGGAGGATACATAAGAAGATGCTAGGGAGGATACAAATGAGGATATTACAAAGGGAAAATAATTTATCAAAGTGGGAGAGGGTATAAACAAGGCTATTACCTAGGATATATCTAGGAGAAACTACCTCCAACATGCTATAAGTGTAGAAATATTGGCCATATTACAACAAATTGTATAGAGGAACCATATGTGGAGTAAAGATTTTGTCATGAAAAAGGAACTAATGATTTTTTTTCATTCCCCAAGGAAACATAATATTAAAAGAATAAATTAATGAAGACTAAAGACTTATTATAATACTAACACAAAAAGGGAAATATGGGTTACAAAAGGGAAGTGGAATGAGTTTCACCAAAAAATAAGAGATGATAATATTATAAAAGGAGGAGGTCCACGAAAATTAGCATCTATTTATAAAAAATAAGAGAATGTCAAGAAACACTAAAAAAAATAAAAAAGGAGAGGCCTTAAAATAAATCTCTCAATATTATCAATGATTGAGCAAAATACTAAGTGGTGGTAACCAATCGAGGTGGAATAAAAATAAGGAAAGGAAAAGAAAGATACAAAATATATGGAAGAATCAGAAATAGATAGTGATAGGGAACATCCTACTATACATGAACATGACTAGATATTGGAGAAAAGCATAAAATTATACAAGATAAATATTAGCTTAAATTAACTTATTTTGATGAAGATGACATTGGGGATCTGAAATAGATGATGAAACTTATCAAAAATAAATATTTAGAAAATAAATTAACATATTTATGTAAGTAATAGAATAAGCAACATATATATCATGGATTATAATAGATGGATAAACATAAAATAAAATCAAAAATAATGTGTCCATAATGAATAGGAAATGGATGAAAAACAATAATTTTGGTTAATATCAAAAATAGATGGGTATGAAGTGAGGAAGACACTATTATACCTTGGCACATATACAAATGTCTTACACATAATACATGGGAACTACTTAGTAATCCATAGCTATAATTCATAATATATGACATTGCAGTAGTTGATGGCACACCATGCTCAACAATAGGATCATTCAACAATGTCCAAGTTAACTTAAGGGGTATCAAAAGAAAAGTGGATTTTTAGGTGATTGACATGTATGATATAGGATACCCAACCTTATTAAACTTATAATGATTCATCAACTATAATGGAACATTAAATTATGAATAAAAAGAGATAACATTTGAAGGGAATGGATTGGTGGCCATTTTTCATTATAAATAGGGATTGGAGATGCATAGTCAGAGGATTTATGGTCAAATGAGGAAGGAATTGATTTTGATAAACTCTCTCATGTATACACATTAAATAAAATATAAAACCCAAAGATGGCCATGAACATAATTATGAGGCGGAAATAGTACTTGAACATAAAGAGGTGGAAATAAATTTTGATGATGATATCAAAGCTTGGTTCTATGGGGAGTTAAAAATAACAAGCATGAAGGTATGACACATGAGTAAATACCATCTCTAGGAAATAAAACTACTACATTGATTACTATGATACTATAGATAATAATGTCATACCATATCTAATGTGTTTCCCATGCTTAATTACCAAAATTCAACAAAATCAAAATTGTAGAAGACTACCTATAATAGATTATCATAGTATTTCCCTAAGAACAAACACATATGCAATAAATTAATAACACATTAAATATTAGTATCACAAAGTGGTGTAATACCACAAAGCCATTATTTAAAATTAGAAACCTTTTGGCATCCTACTTAAGACAAGTTTTATCAAATTAAAAAGATGTTTTATATAAATATATAAATATGTGTGAACAACAAACCTAAGGATACACTAGAATAACTCTTAAGAGGATTCATTTAGCCACTTTAGAAGTTGAAGATATTTTTAGACTAGTTGATTCTCTTGAAGTCTCCATTCCTATCTTCCTAGATCTAGGGGATGGTGACGAATGGAAGGTTATGAGTAAAAAGAAAAAAATGCAAAGGTAAAATAGATATGGAACCACTTGATATGACCTTCAGAACACAAAAATAATATTTTTAGTGAGGGTCAATGATTTTGTGTGTTTTATTTGGGTTCCTCTATATGGTAGCATCTTTTATTCTTTGTTTTTGCACCCTGGTTCTATTTCTACTAGAAGAAGAGCTTACTAGATATTTTATTATAATGATTTTCTATCCATTGTATTAGGGGTGGGCCCATATAAAAACCCTAAATTTTACCATTAGTAAAATTAAACCTAAGGATACACATTGATAACTATGAAAACCTATGGACTACAAAAGGAAAAACTGACATATGTCTATCAACATAGTTCTTTTACTAGACACTTGATGAAAATCCAATAATGTGGTATATGCATCAAAATATACAAAAGTGAACTTATAAATAGAAGGACATAAAAATGGATTTCTGTTGAACTTTCAATTTTAGGTACATAGACACATGATTATGTTATGCATTGAGAAAAAAATGATCATGCTAGAATCCACTACAAAACACCAATTTAGAAAACTAAAGTCATAAGAAATAGTGTTGGGACACATGGATGAATGGGAATAAATTGACACAATCAGAAGAGGAATATCTAAAAATTTGAAAATAAATATTCATATAAGATAAATTTAGAACATGATACATTATATAAAAATCACAAAACAAGAGGAGGGGGATGAGGAGAAGCCAAAAAAGAAAAATAGAAGAAAGCAAGAGACAATTGATTGATTCTACAATGGATAAAACATAATATTTTTATGAACCCCTCAAAACAAGAGAGGAAAATATATCCAGAGAGTGCAATCCCTAAATTATAAAATTGAGACATTATGGGGTAGAAGAAGAAGTTGAAAAGATACTATAATTATTAAGATAATATGAGGACCTATTTTAGTGAAGATTATTGAATTAAAATGAATAAATTAAGAAATTGGTACCATGAAAATAAAATTGAAATAGGATGTAAAACCACTATGTTAAATACCTTATAGATAAATCTAAATGTTAAGGAAAAGATGAAAAATATAGTTGGATAAAATGTTAGATGATGATGTAATAAACTTGGTTGAAGACATAGAATGGTTAAGCCATATGGTAATCTGAAATAAGAAAACATGAGAAATCCACACCTGCATTGACTATAGGGAGTTGAATAATTCATGTTTACATGATCCCTTCCTAACACCATTCATATAAGAAATATTAGAAAGTGTTGTGAGAATAAAGATCTATTATTTCACTGATAGATTCCTTAGGTACCATAAAATAAGTATAACAACCTAAAATTATCCAAATACCACATTTATAATGGAATGGAGATATTTTATGTATATATTAATGCCATTTAGATTGAATAATTCTCTCACTATGCTTAGTATAATAATGGTGAATGCATTTTATCCTTGATTTTTTATAATTATATCTCAATGAATTGTTGGTGCATGGATTAATAAAATATTATATCTAGGTGTTGTGGTTAATGCTCTAAATATGTAGGCAACTCAACATCTCACTCAACTTGAATAAGTGTATTTTTGTCACACCATTTGTTTTTTTACTAGGACATATAATTTACAAGGAGGGATTGATGGTATATCCACTCAAAAAAACAATTATCATAAATCTACCACCACCCAAGATGTAAAAATAAATTACAAGGATATTAAATTATACAGGATATCACCACTAGTTTATTATAAACTATGTAGCCATTAATGCACCCATAGAAAATTTATTGAATAAATTACATAACTAACCTTTGGAATGGTCAACACACTATCATGAAACCTTTGAAAGTTTAAGTAAAAAACTTATGAATGAGTTCATATTAGTATTTATTGATTGAAAGATTATATTTCACGTTCATGTAAATGCTTATGAGGTAGTTTAGCATAATACCATAAAAACATATATCATCCTATCTCTTTTGTAAGCAACAAATCAGAAAAACTAGAAATAAATTATTCTACCACAAAATGAGAGACACTTACCATGGTGTATGTGGTGCAAAAGTTTAGACATCACTTGATAGCCACCCCATTCATATTATTTACTAATCACAATCCACTCATAAATTTAATCAACATACTAGTTATATAGGGATAAATTTATTATTGGTTAATACTAGTTCAATAATTTGAGTTTAAAATTATGGTAAAACTTGATAGGATAAATAACAAGTTTGATCACCTATATCACATTACTATAGGAGAGGACATATGACTAATTGAAGATGAGTTAATAGGATCTCACCTCTTCCCCATTGAGGTTATTCCCAAAGACATGAAAAGTATTAAATAATTCCTTTCTAATGGAGAGTTTATGGAAGAATATAGAAAAAAGAATGGAAACATTAAAAATATGAGCATTCCGCTTTACACTAAGTGAAATATCATTGTATAAAAAATGAAGAGATGAATTATTGTGGAGGGTAGCATTACCATACAAAAAAGAAAACATCCTAAGATAATCTCATGATGGGGTAGCAGAGGGACATAACTCAAGAGAAAGTACTAGGAAGAAGATAATGCTTGCATAATTATGGTGTTTAATATTATTTAAAGATACACAAAAATACACTAGTAATTATGACATATTCCAAAGAGTAGGTAAGCCTAATGCAAGAGATGAAATGCCACTTTGTCTGATACTAGCATTAGTCCTATTTAAAAAATGGGCCATTAACTTCATTGGTCCAATCAAACTTGTAGCACAAAAAAGTAATTCTAGATTTATTAACACAAACATAGAATACCAAACACCTAAGTAGTTAGTTGTTGATCACATCTAAAACCCATAGCCTAAAAAGTATGAAAAGTAGGAATACTATAAAATAGGAGATGAGATGATGATAGGAAAGAGTAAATGGAAAAATTGAAAAAAAATTGAATAAAGATTTTTAAAAAAAAAGAAAAAAGATAAGAGCAATTTTGGAAAAAATTGGAAAAACATAAAAATAATTTAAAGAAAAAAAAATAAGTAAAAAAAAAAAAGAAGTAAAACAAAATTTGGAAAACAAATAGAAAAGGAGTAGGGAAAATACAAAATCCTAGAGAAAGTGATGGATAGATAAGAAGATAGATGAATATATGTAGGAGTAGTAATTTTTACACAAATAATCTGAACATAGTAGTAAAAAAAAATTTTTTTGAATGGAACAATGTAGTTACATTTGTATCTATACAAAGATATATCTTTTGGGTTAATTGAAAAAAAAAACGCAACCAAATATATCTAGGTGGTTAGTAGAAACTATTAAAATAATAAAAAATGAAAAGGTGTTGACATAATAAGGATAAATATGACATTAAATGAAGGAATGAATGAAAATAAAGGTAAGTAATAATAGATAAAATTAATAATTAATAATAAAGACACCACCAAAATTCTATTATTAACACCCATTTTATGGGCATTATAAAACAAGGGTTTCACTTAAATAAATAATTTCACAATCCCCTAATAATGACATTGCTCATATTTCATGCAAACAAAAACACTTTGTTTTAGTTTTCTTTGGTATTGAAACACAAGATATCGAGGTGCCACATATTGTGACTGCAAAAAAAATTAAGAAACAAAAGTACAAGAAGACCTAGGTGAAATAACACCAGATCCCCATAGTGCATTTTTCACATTTACATCATTGGTAAAACATGTTGAAAGTACATTCAAATGCATTCATTTAGACTTGGTATAGATTGATCATAGATCTATGGAACCTAATATAAAGGCAATGGTGTAGTAGAACCCATAGGCACAAAAATTTGAATATATGGCAAAGGATGAAATCCTCCCAAGAATAAAATTAGATGACTAGAGTTACTTCCCTTATTTTTGACTAATGGCGAGTACCACAAAAGGTAATAATAATTTGATCACATGAAGATGTAATGTATTTAGATTGATCATAACATATTAAAGCACAATTCATCTATAGAGTGATTGGGTTGATGAAGCAAGGGAATGACACTCATAAATATGATGATAAGAAAAATGTCAACATAAAATTAGTGTCCAAACTCATAGGTACATCTTTAAATTTACAATCAGTCTCCATTCAAAAGATAAGAGACCATAGAGAATGATATTCTACAAAATCAATTGTGTGTAAGGTGTGTTATACAAATAAAAATGATTCAAATATTATAAGGAGAATGTGAATTACATGGGACATGCTTAATAATAGGATAAAGTATGACATAACTACCATAAATCATGAAAAATATCATAAGAACCTCCAAAAAATAAAGCAAGGTACACATGATTTCTACTATGGTTATTTCTTACTAGTTTTGTCCATATATTTTACACATACTATTAAAAAACATTGAGGGTTAGCTCAATATGATACTAATATCCATGTATAAGCAAAAATAAAAGTTTCATTAGGATCCATACCAATAATAGAGGAGTCAAGTCAGTTTATTTCATGGGAAATAACAATTAGAAACATGATAGATGAGAGATTTGGAATCTCCCTAGAAATAGTTCATAAATATTTTATAAAAGTCAAATTTATAATAGATACTAGCAATGTAGAAATAGAACCTTTCTCTAGGAAAGACACACCATTTCCACCCCTCCCCTATGAGGTTACCAACGAGCATATTGATATAATGACTATTGGAGCTAGGGGTTTACCATAATATCATAGATTTGTACAATTCATGAGTGAAGTAGGAACTAGTTCTCAATATACTATAAAAGATGTAACCCCTACATTAGAGCTACTAGTTGTAGTGAAAAAATAGGAGAAACCACCACTACAATTATTTTTATGACCCTCTAATATAAGTCCCACATTATGTAAATCAGCCTGGCTACAAAAAGAAAGTCTAGGCTTGGAACCACTAACACTTTGCCAACAATACTTAATCATTGGACCCACTCAAGTTATATATGTAAATTATTGATAGAACATATTATTTATTTGGTTTTATTATGTGATAATATTATGTGTACAAGTTTTATAGAGGCCACAAAATTTTATTTTGGAGTAGGAGGAAACTATAATTACTCTTATTTAGTATAGTGTGGATTGAGCAGTACTATTAATATTATAGTGTTAGATTTATGGCTCATGATAATCTAGCATCTCATATGACATGGGATGGAGTTCACTATATAGATGAGGCTAATATGATCCTCACCAATCAAATATTGAGTGATTTTTTCTTTTGTCCATCATTTTCTTTTGGTAGATTTGAGATCAATTATATACTTTGTTATTATGGAGTTAGGTGATTCATTCTCTATGTGAATGAGCAATAATTTGTAGGCCACAAATTTATTATGACCTATTTATTTTAATTTCCTTGAATTTTTTATGTTTATATATCTCACCCATAAATGTTTAATAATGTTATTTTTAATTTTAAAAAGTAAAATATAAACATTAGTTCTTTAGAAAAATAGTCTTTATCTTTTTCAAAAAATACCTTTATTATTTTACATGAAAAATACAAATTAGTGTAGATAGTATATTATATACATTTATCTAAAAATGTTAAGAGAAATTTATTTTCATGTTTTTATTTTGGATTTGTCATATATTATATTGATTAATTATTATATTATATTTTTTATGTTTATTGGTGGTAGATGGATTCAATTATAGTATGTTGTTGTGTTAGGAGAAAACATAAATAATGGGAAAAGGGATATAATGTCTATAGTATGTCCAAGAAATTACAATTTTTTATTCAATTTCTTAATACAATAAGTAAAAAATTTCATATCACAATTAAATAGACATAAAATATTTAAATTTGAAATTATCCTATATATGTTAAATTTAAGGTTGACTATTAAATGTTAACATCTCACATATATTAAATTCCAACACCACGCCTAATTACTAATGTAAGTTATGCATATCCATGTAATGACATGCCAAGCCTACCTATCTACCCACAACATAAACTGATTTCTTTTATTTTACTAAATAGGATTTAATAAGTAACTTCAAATCTATCCTGCATATTTATCTAGATACAAACTTAATTTTAAAGAGAAAGGATCCAAAGTAAAAAAAAAATCCAACACATGCATCTATGAGGTATATGTAAACCTAGGTTTTTATATCTCATATAATGATAACTTTCTCAAACATATAGTGTTTGAAAAGTTTCATTGTCTCCTTATATATGTTCTTGGATTATGCACTCCTCGAAATTATAAATATTTTTATTTCAAAATTCCATTCATAAGGTTAAGTAGACATCTACAAAATGATCCCAGTGAAATTACTAATTTTTAAATTCCAAATTTATTATATATTTATGTATTTGTTAAGTATTGAACTAAATTAGGCATATTGGCTTATTTATTGACTCTTAGTGATCTTCATGTCTTTCTCTAACACATTCCAAATATCATCTTATCCTTTATCATATTTTTTTCCATTCTACCTTCTTTGTCTAGAGATCTGAGTTAGTTTCCAAACATGTTTGAAGTGTAAATTTATATTTTTTATGGGCTTTTATGCACCTTAATCCATGTGACCCTTGTTCCTTTCTTTTACCATTCTATTTTAGTTTGCACATCATGAGGTTCGTAATTTGAATTAAAGCCATGTATAAATACACAAGCACCCTATCTCATTTAGGCACTTAGTAATTGAAAATAATTCATGTATTTTAAATAAGAATCTATTAAACATTTACAAATATTCTATAGAAATCAATTGATAATTACAATATTTAGTAAAACATAATAGTTCACATTAAAGTCACATTACACAAGGGTGGTTTACCTACCTGATAAATTACTGCAATTATTATTGTGTTTTTTTTAATATTTTATACCATTAAAGAGCCTAACAATTATGGATATAGATCAATTATTTTCTATTATAAGGTACACCTCCAAAACATATGTTGTTTTCCTTAAGGTTTTAAAACATGAAACCTAATTAAGGGAAGGAGAAGAAATATTTGTTCAAAATAATCTAAGCAAAGGTGTGAAAAAATTAGTGAGGTTTTTTAAAGCCAAAGTGAGATGAGCACATTCATAAAAATATTTTTTAATTTTACTTAATTTTATCCAGAGTTTCCATACAATATAGACATTTTACACAACATCTGTATAGTCTAGACAACATTCTATGTTTGAAACTATTTTCTATGTCATCCTTGTATTACTTTTGGGCAAGAAATTTCACTATCAAATATTGATAGTTGTCATAAAACTATACAATATTCAAGGTACATATTTAAGCCTTACATGTCTTTTATTTTATCATGTTTTAGATATTAATTAGTAAATGTGAGAAATGCCTTATTCATGTTTGTGAGACTAGTTAAATATTTATATATATTTATTTTACAATATTAGTGTAAATCCATTTTTTCCATGAATCATTTTTCCCATTATCATCATTTTACACACTCTATATTGTTTTATCTTGATATATAATGTTCGTAAGTTATTATGAACATAGAATTTTACCAGTGCCATATGTTCTACATTATTGACATCATCAAATCCTCCTACATAGATTTTTTATAAATCAACCCCTTGTGATATTGTCACATTCTAAAGTGACCCTGTGTTTATCCTTGTACCAAAAATGAGACCATTTGGCTCCTAAAGTATTAGCAGATTACACCCATGTGAACAATCTCTAATCACCATATGCTTGACCACTAGCACTCAACTACAACCACTACTAATGACTTATCCCCTAGGAGTGGTTTTATTTACTTCATAAGATAATTTAGACCTATCTTCACTCTAGAAGGCATAATCTACAATTTAAGAGGCCTAGGAGGCTCCCTTTTTTACAAGATTTATGTTTTTAATGAAAATGTAGTGAAAAAAAATTTAGGTCATTTTAGGTTATTTATTTTCACTAATACAACATTTTTTTTAGAATAAAATTGTTTAATACCTTGTTTAAGAACCTTGTCGAGCTCATATCTTGAGTTAAAATGTTCAATATTTCTTAGGACCTCTTCAACCTAACTCTTGTTTTTAATTCTTATCATTAATAAAAGCTATAGACACATATGTTTTTTTATCCATCACTTTAGATAATTATAATAATCCCACATTCATGGTAATTAGTAGTTACCTAGATATAATTAGTATAAATAAGATCCTAGATTAGTGGAAAGGTATCCAAAAATTATATTGTATGGAGTTTACTTAAACGAGGTTTTCCCTTCATAGAGGCTAGCCATATTATAATGTAATTATGCCCCATTTTTAATGAAATATTAACATTTTTATTCAGTTTTAGTATTTTTTTTGTTATTTTCATTATTATTCTAATTTTTTGTAGGAAAGGTCATAACATCTAGTAGTAGAGCTCTTTCTAGGGCCATTTGCCCATAGTAGTTTTAGTGGTTTAGGGATGTAAATATTATTATTCAATGGATAATATCACCTCAACCAATCAAGATCTTAGTGATCAAAAAGTGGTAAAAATATGGTGACACTAGACTTTTTTCTTGAATCTTACCAAAAAACTATTATTTCCTTTCAGCTTATAAACTGTGTTTAGACAGCTTTGAAATTAATAGAAATTTGTCATTTCAAGATAAGTGGTTATTATTATTTTTTATTTCATGGAGTGAGGGTTTATGCCCCAATATGAAATGAATTATATAATGTTGTATAAATAATTTTTCTTCCATGTACCTTTGAGTATATATGAATACCCATATTTATTTTCATAGCTCAACCATAGGATGCCTTACATTGTAATGCCCCTAATTTCTATATGAATCAATTATAAAATAATATTATCCTATATTTTTTCCATAGGATAATTTGGGTTTTGTAATTTATATTTGTGTTTCAAGACACTATTCACATGTTACTATTCATAGACACTATTCATGTGTCACTATTAACGATAACATGGTAGGTGATGTGGAAAGTGATGTAGCTGATAATGCAGTAAAGGAGGTGACTTGTGGAGTGATGTGGTATGGACCATCAGAATATAATGCATTTAAAGGAGTGGGATACCTTTGTAAAATGTCACAATAAAATCCACACTCAACATAAATCTCTAATACCATTGAATTATCCTGGATTAGGATATTGGGTTAAAAGACTCAAACTATAACAAACTCACACTTAACACTAATACTCTAATACAAATGAAATATCCAAAATGGGATATTTTATAAAAAGAACTTAAAATATACTCAACACACTCTAATTAATATAAATACTCAATTACTAAAAATTGAGTTTTATAATATCAAGAGTTCTAGTGTTGCAGATCTAGAATTACAATGTGAAGAGTGTGTGTTGTGTAGAGTTTTTGGTGAAGATTGTAGATTTGTGAGTTTGAATTTTTTAAGTTTTTTATATTGTGTATTAGTGTAAGTAATTCATATATAATATAAGATTTTTTATTATCTTTACTAATTTTATAATCAGTATTTACATTATGTGGAGTATTGGTGGTTCAAAGCTTGTGTTTATTTCCATAGTTTAGTGTCATAAGTGTTATATTTTTATACTTTACGTGTTTTTATAAAATATACCATTTGGGAATATTTCATTGGTATCAAATAATTAGTTTTTAGTTTGATTTTTTTATAGTTTGAGTAAGTTTATCTAATATCTCAGTCTAGGACATTTTAGTGGTATTAGAGTCATGTATCCTGTCAGCCTATGAAGTTTTGTTTTGAAGATTTAGATGCATAGTCTATAAATCATGGGAGAATTATTGAGATTAAAAACTGATGAAATGAAAAAAAACCTTGATGAAGAGTTCACTCTAGTTAAAAGTATTATAGATATCATGTAAAATTCAATTCCATTCATGGAGATAGAAAAGAGTTGAATAAGTAAGAATCAGAAGAAAAGTTTTGGCAAAAATAACTCAAACTTGATTATGAGGCCTACTATGAAGTATATTATAATCTAAGACTACAAGTTCAATACGCAATGGCCCTCTAAGTTTCTTGTAACTTAGAAATGAGAAATGATCTAACAAAAAGAGAAAGAAGGATCAATCAAAATCATCTAAGCAAGCTTCCCACACGTGATGAAAAGCCTACGTTTACCTTTAAAGAATTATTGAAGATGCTTGAAGAAGGTAAAGACAAGAAACTAAAAAAGTAAGAAGATTCAAATAAAATATATATTAGTGAGCATCCCATGGAATAATCTACTTCCCAAGAGGAATAACATTCTTAAATTTATTCTAAAATATGAAATGTTATTTTTCAAGAAGCATGCATGGTAGAGTCCCAGAGTGAAGATGCAGGATGTGAGTTTCCAACTTTGGACATGGAGGTTGTGCATGCAAGTGAACATAAGGAGATGGTTTTATAAGATCATCTATATGAGGAAGCTGATTTTTAAGATCAATAATATATTTTAGATTTTTTATACATAAGGATGATTTGTAGATGAATGTAGAAAGTGACCAATTAGAGTTTTAAACATTGGAAATAGAGGTTGTGCATTCAAATGCACACAAAGATGAATAAACCATTAGTATTAAAGAAAATAATCCATTAATAAGACATCATGGTCAACATGCTAAAATCATGGAGGAATTGGACCACATGCCCTTGGAGCATTGTGGATAAATTGAGGAGTTTATTGAGGGATATTATGTCTCACATAATATGTTTGTATTATGTGCAATTCTAGCTAGAAATGTCATAATTTATTTGAAGAAAGTGTTTATTATAACATCACTTGGTGTAGGGATTCAATTTAATTGTCATACCATATTATCACAATGAAGGCATGGTGAAGAATTCTAGATATTTATTTGGGATCCGAGTGTTTGGATTCCTAAAGTGAATTAGTATTGTTTGAAGATAAGCAATATTTGGGAAGGGAGGACTATAATGTCTCCAATTTGCATATTTTATAGAATAAGATTAACATATCTTATTCTTATAGGCTAATTTGGGTGTTGTAAGGGATATTTGTGTGTCAAAAAACTATTCACATGTTAATATTCATAGACACTATTCACATGTCACTATTCACTAGCACTATTAATGAGTCACTATTTATGGGTCACTATTTGTGGTGACATGGTAGATGATGTGGAAATTGATGCATTAAATGATATATTAATGTAAGTGACTTATGGAGTGATGTGGCATATCCCAAAAATAA
This sequence comes from Torreya grandis, assembly GCA_037957365.1. NCBI lineage: Eukaryota > Viridiplantae > Streptophyta > Pinopsida > Cupressales > Taxaceae > Torreya > Torreya grandis. Next base: position 214,116 of record JARHVA010003175.1, read on the forward strand.
TCTAATGCATGTGAAGGTGTGGGAGACCTTTAGCACATGTGAGAGATATTTGGCACATGTGGGAAAACTTTGGCATATGTGGGACCTTTGGCACATGCAGGAGACCTTTCATATATTTAGGATATCTTTGTCACATTTAGGAGATCTTTGGAACATATGGGAGACATTTGGCACATATGGGATACCTTTATCACATGTGGGAGACCTTTGACACATGTGGAAAATCTCTAGGACATGTTAGAGACATTTGGCACATGTGCGAGACCCTTAGCACATGTGGGATACATTAGCACAAGGGAGACCAAGGCACATGTGGGAGATAATTATTCATATTGTTCAATAGTGCATCCCACTAAGTGTGGCACCATTTTCCTTAAGCATGAAGTCTCTCTCTCTCTCTCTCTCTCTCTCTCTCTCTCTCTCTCTCTCTCCTCTCGTTTTATATATATAGAGAGCTTCTCATTTTTAAATTCATTATCAATATTATAAACCCATTTATAAGGATTGAACTTTGTCCATTCTTTCATCTTGCTTGGATGAAAACCCATTGAATATTTAGATATTTGGATGAAACCCCTTTGATTCAGTAAGATAGTCTCATGCAAATATTATGATTGTGAATCAAAGTTTCAAGTGTAATGTGTGTTGTTTACAAGATCTCCATTGATGTTGTGTGGAGATTTGGTGTCGTAATATATATATATATATATATATATATATATATATATATATATATATATCTGTGTGTGTGTGTATGTATATATATATGTATGTATGTATATATATATGTATGTATGTATATATATATATATATATATATATGTATGTATGTATGTATATATGTATGTATATGTGTATGTATGTATATATGTATGTATATATATCTATATAAAGTGGCAGGTATTATTTTAGCATTTTAATCTATATTATGTAAGCATTATTGTTATGGTATTGTCTCTGGCCATATTCCATGTAATCATTAATTTGAAATATAATTAGTTGAGAGTTTATTTATTTTATGTTAGTGTGAATTATTATATTTTTTTATGTGTCTAGCAAATATCCCATTTGGGGATATTTCAATGGTATCAGACCATACTGTCATAGAGTGTGGATTTTTATAGTTTCATGTGTTTTTAGTAATATATCTAGTCCAAAATATTTTAGTGGTATCAGATCATGTTTATTTTTTAAGAATTATATTTTAAAAGTAAATATTTAGAAAATAACCCATTTGGGGATATTTCAGTGGTATCAAAGCTTTATGTTGATTGTGGATTTTATAGTTTTGTGTGTTTCTAGTAAATATCCAATTTTTAGATATTTAGTGGTACCATAACATGTTTAATTTATAATAATTTTATTTTAAAAGTTAGTATTCAAAAAATATCCCATTTGGGGATATTTCATAGATCATCTATTACTTGTGGTGCACCGATAAGTGGTTATCTCTATAAAATTACTCTTAGCCGACCTTTAAGGTGTGACAGTGGACTATAGGTATGATTAACCTATATATTTAGTGATATAAAACACTGATACACCACTAGATATAAATGAGATATGTATGAATGTGATCCTATAATAGAATCTCAATTTATTTATCTTCTAACTAGTAATAGTTAAGAAAATTATGAACATATATTCACCTATAGGGTAGATTTTTAGTTAAAAAATTCTAGGAATTTTTATTTTTCCCCTTGTGAAAATTATACTATTGTGATCATCTTGCCAAGCCAACAATTTTAACATATAAATTTGTTAATATTTTTATGGCACCCTCAAACCCCTCTAGACAATGGTTGTCACCCATGTGAGATCCCAAGCTAAATTCTAATCTCAACTTGTTTCTCATCTCAATGAGTTGAATGAGAAACTACACTACACCAATGAATAAAATACCATGATCTCAAATAGAATTAATGGAGATAGGCAATCTAAAGTTGAATTTTTATCTCAAGCCACATCATCTGTCCCTAAATTAGACTCTAGAAAACTTGATGTATGTAACTAACCAATTGGATTTATCATGCCAAATAATCTTTTAGCTTGTAGAATTAATTAGGGGTAAACAAGGTACCCATTGCATAATTTTAATTAAAAAATTAAGTTGTCCAATGATACCAATGATATCAAAAATATCATGAATAACCCCATTGGGATGATTTTTTAAACCTTTTATTATTTGGTTTTGGTCCCAAAACTTATGATGTTTTCACAAGAGAGAGTGGTTTATAAGTATTAAGCTAAATTTTAAACATTGGTCAACTAAACTAAAGGGGTTAAATCAGCCAATTCCAAAATAATCACAAAAATATATTTGAATCACAACCTATATAAAAAGGTATTGAAGTATCAAAATCCCTTGTTAGAGATAAATTAATCATATAAATCTCTTCAATAATTGTTGTGAACACTCAACATGTATAGTGAATTGACTACACTCTATTTCTTGAGTTAAAACAAGATGTTCTAAGGGTTTCTCTTCCATATTGATTGAATTATCAAAATCATTCTTATATTGAAATCTAATCTCACTGATTCCAATCATAATGTTTGCCTTATTTGGAAATTTTGAAGTATGGGAAGTGGAAGCATTTTATCCATACTTGAGAAAATTTTCATCTAAAAGTTTGGTCTTAAATTCTCTAATAACATGAAAAAATATTGAAATAATGATAAGTGTTGAACGCAACTTTTTGTTTTTTAATTAAAATTAAACTATTAACAAAAATTATTTGGAGTTCACTACTATATGGCTTGTAAGTCATCTTGGTAACCATAATAATAAATGTAAGCATATATTAATTAATAGTTTCCTTTGTTCCATATTTGATTTGATATAATTTATAAAAATTAACTTTCATCCCAATGTTGATCTAATAGTGAGCCAATAACTCATCAAATAAGGTTGTGAAATAATGCATAGATCCACATGGTAAAGCATAAAACCAATCAAGAGAACAATCCTCAAACTCTTAGTGAAATAACTTGGTCAATAATTTATTATTATGATCAAAATATAAATAAGAGGAATACATCACTCTAATTTGATGTGAAAGATCTCCTTACTATCATTTCTTAGATCTATAAAACCTATTGGAAAATGGTATGAAATAATTTCACTTGAGATTAATTATTTAAAATAATATCATTGTAACCCTATTATTTGATTTTTTTGATACATGGGAAAGTATTTTAATTTTATCATGCATGTATTAAAGGGTATGCATCATAATATTAATTTTAGGATATGGAGAAGAAGTAGGAGGTGGATAAGTAGCATAAGTCATACAATAGTGATTTTCACAAAATTAGGGATTATCAACATAGAGGATATGTTGGAATGTTTTATGCAAGATGATGTTTAATAATATAATTAATTTTTCTAATCAAATGATTCTGAGTAACATGAAGAATTTAAGTTTATTAAGGAATGTAATGAATGTTATGGGCATGTTTATATTGGGAAAATTAGGGGAATGTTAGAAGCAATAGCATGTTGGTATATAAGAGGAACATTAGAAGAAATATCATCTTTGGAAATAAGATAAGTGTTTTAAGAAATAACATTGTGGAAAATATGAGGAACATTAGAAACAATGTTAGAAGTGTTTATGGGATTCTTCAACACTTATGGACCAGAACAAGATCATCATAGGATATTTGAATTTACCAAAGTAGTAGAATACTTATCCAGATTGATAGGATAGAGGCTTTTATTTAACTAAGAAACATGATAAATATTGGACCTTATGGTAACACAAGATAACTTTATTTAATAAAATTCATGTCTCACATAGACATGACTATTGATTTTTATTTTTAACAAGTTGGAATTTATACCACGTCATTATAATAGAGTAAATATATCATAAAAGAGTTGAAGTTTAATAGATAAGTTAATTAAAAAGTTACAAAGCATACTAATATTTGTAATATTATAGTAAAGAGTGGAAATAGAGTAGAGTATACAATTGTATAGATTAGAGAGATTTTTGGAAACTATAATGACTATTTTTATTATAATTATATAAATGAAGATGAGTTAGAGTAGGAATCATTGTGTATTATGTATTGATTATTATGAATAATCACACATGATTTTTTTAATGAATGCATAATATAGATATATAATTCTAACCAATACTAACATTTATGTTACATTAATATGAATTGAATTTATCTTGAACAACATAAACATTTGTAACTGAGAGTTATATATTTTATGTCAAAATTTAGTGGTGTTGCCCAGACTTCAGTTAACTAATTCTAGAAGAAGGCATCCATTAGAGTTTTAGAAACAAAATTAATAGAAATAGAAGAGTGGTGAGAATATATACATAATAAAATCACTTTGAGACTAAACAAACATGTGAATCATTGCCTAAAGTAAAGGCATCCTCATTAATATCCTAAGAGGAAGAATTATACATCACATTTTCACAAATTTTGTGGCCTTAGATATTATGACATGATAAGCATATAGAGGGTTGCAAGGTCCACACCAAAAAACCTATCAAGTGGACTAATGAAAATATTGAAGCACTTAAACATCTTGACATTGTTAGGGTAGTTTTTCTTCCATTTAATGGTTTTTCCCTACAGTTTTTTAGCTTACTTAAGTGTTATTTTAGGTCATTAGGGAAGATAATCCTAAACTCATGAGGATGTGAGGTCATGTTTATCTTCCACCTCTATATGTACTTTTATTAAATATATTTTATCCAATGTTATTAATATTAATAATTGAATATCTTCAACATAATTTATTATTTATATTATAAAGATTTATGTTTTGTGTCTAGTCTAAACTCAATCCCTAATTATGGCCTAATCTTACATGGTATTAGATCATGGTTTATATTAATTTAATGTCAAAGCTCCTATTGTGAAATCTTGATTTTCAACTTGCATGCCATAGATTTACCATTCATTGTCATAGCGTAATGAATATTCATCATTTCTAACATTTTACTCTTCTTTTGGTGTCCTTGGTTGATCCAAATTTAGAAAAATGAACAAGGGAAAATGTGTCTCTTTGTGTTCATCTTTAATATAGTATATTTTCACAAAAAATAGCTTACAATATTAGATTCAAAAGGTGTTAAAACTCTAGGATTAGTTATAAGCATGACCTATTTTCATTATAGTTAATTTCAACCATTTTTGGAGGGTTTAAAAGAATTTTCCTTGATTTTTTGAAAATACATACCCCTAGTGTCTCCTAAAAAACACTATTTATAGTTTTTAAAGGTTTTTTGGAGAAACTTAGAGGGTCATTTATATTTTTTTAGACTAGTAGTATATCTAGTGTTTTATTGTAAAGTGGAGTTTTCACCCTTTCATGCACCTATCAAACTCTTCATTTTACCCTACACATGCTAGTGTCCCTCACATTTCTACTGACTATTAGAAAAGACTATATTTACACCTATAAAAACTACCAACAATATTGGTACCTATCAGAACCTTAGCTTATCTTATAACCTGCTGGGACTTTGACTCATCTTGACACCTACCATAACTACCAACTATCTTGGAACTTACCAAAATTTTTACTCATCTCCACACCAATCAAAAATTCATCCCATATTGACACCTATGGAAAGTGATAAAAATCATAACACTATTATATCTACCAACCATCTCAACACTACCTAAAATCCCCAACATCCTGACACCTACAAAAACTCTATAGAATTATAAAACTACTAGAACCATAACTCTTCTCAACACTTGCCAAAACTTCCAAAAATCCCATCACCTATCAAAACCTTAGCTCATCCTATCACTTTTGGGAACTTCATATTATCCTGGTATTTGTCATAATTTCCAACAATCTTAGCACCTACCAAAACTATCAACCATATCGAAACTATCAAAAATTTAGATCATCTTGGCACCTATTTGAACCTTGGCTCATCATAACACCTATCAAAATTTTGGCTCATCCAAAAATATACTAAAAATTCCAACAATCTCAACACTGTCAGAACTACTAATAATCATGTCACATGCCAAAGTCACTTAGAATACCAATAACTATTGGAGGAACCTTGTTTTTTGATCAATGTTAGAATGGTCCTTGATCCCAACATGTGTAATTTTGATATACATTTTTGACATGAAATCCATGAAAAAATTAAATTTAAATAATGGAAATGCATCACTTGTCATACATAATTGGGGTCGATCATAGTGACATCATAAAACTCTAAAAAGGTGCCACAATCAAGCGAGAAACTAATCCTAGGGCTATCCCCTAATCATATGTGATTTTATCCCTTTGTCATACAAGATTTTAACCCTTGGTCACAACCAAACCAAGTTGGATTAAATTTTTATTCAAAACATGATTCAAATTTGTGCACACCAAAAAATCTATGAAGAGTAAGAATTTCCTTTGGGAATAAGAGATTCAAACTCACATAATTTTCAACCTACATCTCTTTTACAGGCCTTATAAAGTGAAAGTTTTTATGAGGTATATGCATTGGATATATTCTCAAGCCTTATAAATTTAAAACTTTGTAGTTTTATGGGGGTGTATATCATTATATTTCTAGCACCATCATTTTAACACATACCTACATACTGCAATGGATCAAAGTCAAGTTTTACTTCTTATGCCATTAAATTATATTGAGTGAAAAGTAAAAATAAAAATATTCTTAATGAGTAAATGCTTACATTGAAACACTATGGGTAAAGAAATAGAATTGATAATTGATGTAGATAAGATGAAGTGGTTTAACAAAAGTCATGAAGTTTATGGTCTATTATGCCTATCTATTTCTCTTAACTTGCTCTTTCATAGTGAATCTAAAAATTCTCCTAATGATATTTGGACCATTCTATAAACATTCTTTGAGAAGTAGGACATAATGAGAGGTCATGTATTGGAGAATGAGCTCATCAATTTAAGCCCAAGAAATTTTGATACTATATAGGACTTCTTCACAAAATTAAAATCACTTAGGTTATAGTTAAAATCATGTATCATAGAAAAAATGGATGTTCAATTTATGTTTTCCATCCTTACCAAATTCGGTTCAAATTATTTTGTCTTCATTTCTACCTTCCATGCCACCAAGCGTGTCATTAGAGATACATAAACCATGCCATCTTTGAATGATTTTACTAATGACTTGACTTGGGATAAAGACAATATTATTCAAATTGGTAAATTGAAGTCCTCTAAATCATATGCATTAACTATGGGTCACAAAAAATATAAGGCATATATAAGGAAGTAGAATAAATAGAATAAGAAGGACCAAAAGTAAAACAAGGTTCATAAGTTTGATGTTAAGTCCAAAGCATCAACTAAGTCCTCTTAAATATAGGAAAAACCCAATAAAGAGAGAATCACATGTGCCTACTCTAATAAATCTAGGCACGATTAAACCAAATGTATGAATAAACATGCTAAATATGAGAAGCACAATAACAATGTTCTTGATTCAGTCAATTAGAGTCAAACACATGATTTTTGTAATGCTAAAGATAGGAGTACAAGAAAAGGTAAGGGCAAAGAACTTGTTTCATTTTCATCCCAACCTTCCACATAGGTAATTGATTTTGGTACCACACAACACATAGCTTCATCACAAGACATTTTATCATAATTGGAACCTTTTTATATGCCTTCCATTTTGTTGGGTGATGATACTTTGGCAAAAGTTAGTGGGAGAGGATTTGTTGTAGTGAATGATTAGACATTTAGGATGTTTTATGTGTTCCCTCCATTTTCACCAATCTCATATCTATTTATTAGATCACTCATATTAGTTCAGGTAAGAGAGTTGAGTTCATAACTCATTTTTTGGTTATTAAGTGAAAAGTGACTATATAGTTTCATTTTAGAAAGTACATCACCAATCATGATTGTATACTTTTTTCTCATTTTTATCCTAATCAACCCTATACTAAATTGCTCACTCATACAAATAGAGTGAGTAAATTATGGAATTATCAATTTATCCATCTCAATTATTATTACCTATATTAACATAGACACAATGGCATGGTTTTAGGGTTGTAGTGTGTTCATTTCTCTAATAATGTTTTCCAGGGTTGAATACTTGGTAAGCATCTTGAAGAGAAGTATGAAAAATTTAAATAATGAGAGATACATAGATATTAGAGTTACTTCACAGTGAAATTATTGGTCCATTTATAGTTAATTCATTCAATATGGCTAAATACATCCTTATTTTTATTTATGACTTTTTTGAGGTATACTTGGGTGTACGTTTTAATCCATAAGTCTGAGGTCTATGAAAATTTTATGACTTCAAGGCACTTTAATGCAAGAGCATCATATAGGAAGTATTTTTCATTTAATTGTATGTCTTAGTTAATTTTATTAGGTCTAATATAGTGTGTTTCATTGGTTAGAGGTCTTAGGTTTACATAAAATTTGAATTTGGGCTCATTTTGCATTTTCCTGTCCAATTTTTGAATTTAAATTTCTAGACTAGGAAATATTGCCTTTTAATAAATTTTAGATTTGTTAATCATTTATTTGAGTACACTCATGAATTTTTATGAATTATCACATTTTTAAGGGTATTTTTTATGTTGTTACACTGTGTTTGTAATATTTTGATATAGTCTATAATGAATTCATAACCAACTCTACCCCTTTCACATGCTAATCAAGGGTCAAGCGAGTTAGATTATAAAACCATGGTTTTTATGAATAATTAAGGTACTTATAAGTGTAAATATAATTATTATTTTTTTAATTATTGGAAGGGTTAGTTCATCATGCAAGAAATAGAATTTTGTGATTGAGTAAATTGGACTGTGTTTAAGAATAGGGTTTTGTATACAAATATTATGAATTTCAATAAAAGTATAGGTTTGTATTAATGTTTTATATTGGTATAGTAATATTACATGATTATTTATCATTTAAAATTGATATGTAGTATCTTCTAGGTGTGGGGTGAGAATACTCTCAAAACTCAATTTTGTCAATTCTGAATATAGTCATCTTATGTTCAACTAGACAAATAACATCTAGTTCTGAGGCATTTTGTGTTGTTTTAATCATTTATTTCAATCCATATAATTTATTTTTTATGGTAAAAACATTATCTTGGTGTTTAAAGTCTTTAAAACATTAAATTGAGTTTATAAACATTAATTTTATTCTCTTGGTCTTATGTAAAACCATGTCTAGGGTTTATGACAAAAGTTGGGTTTGTGCACTCTAAAGAAATCCTCAAAATTAAAATTTATGATTGTAGAATATTATCATTTTAATTAAACTTATTTAATAATTTTTATTGTATATTAGAACATGTGGAGTGTTTTGCATTAAAAAATTAGTCGAACTAGTTATGAAGACCTAATTGAGGCCTAATTACAGAAAGGTCTTGTGTAATAAATAGAATTCCCTTGAGATTTAAAACTTAAAAGTTCTTTTGAAGTTTTAAAGGAATAAAGAGTACTCATAAATAGTTTTTATTTTATATTTAACCACTATATATTTTTAAAACCTACAAGCTTTGTATTAAAGAAGGGCTATAAGAAACTAGTCTTAAAAAAAGAAACTTGCATTTATATTGTGAAAAATCTCTCCCTCTACTTCAAATTGGTGTCAGAGAAAGTTGTATATCTTAAGGAGGCTTGAAGAAAGGTGACACTCTTTTAATTCAAGTGATAATTTATTTTTTATTGGTAAGTTGAATTTAGAATCTGAAAGGCCACCTAGAAGTAACCCAAAAGGAGGTGGAAGAGTTCATATCTAGATGGCAGATGATATCTTAAAGAAGTATTTTAGTAGTAGAGTCCAACTATATAATAATATTTATAATATGGAACCTAAGTGATAGAAAAGAAGAGTCACAAACTCTAGAGGAGGAAGAAGAAGATGAAGAGCATGAAGAAGGAATTGATATACTACTAAAAGTAGTGATGGGATAGGGGTCTAAACTAAAGATAGAAATTACTTATTTTGTAATAAATTTAAATCATGAGTAACTAATTGATTTGATTACCAAATTAGATAAATATTTTGACTATGAAAATGTACTAAAGGAAAATAAGGTCAAATTTTCTTGCACAAAACTAAAGGGGCATGTAACGCTTTGGTGGTATTACATAAAAGATGAAAGGAAAAAGAATGGAAAATCCAAGATCAAATCTTGGGATAGGATGGTAGAAAAATTGAAGGCCAAATTTTTATCTAATGACTATCATACAAATATTTTCAAGAAATTGAAAATTTTGAAGTAAAAATATATGGGCATTGAAGATTATACTGAGGAGTTCTACATGTTGACAATTAGATTAGGACATGTAGAAGAGGATGTGGAGAATATTTCTAGATATATTAATGGATTAAGATATAATATTCTAGATGAAATAAACTTAATCAGCTTGAAGATACTTGATGAATGCTAATAATATGATTTTAAGGCAGAGGATAAGCTAAATATAATTCAAACTCAGTAAAATAGGGGTAGGGGAAGAAGCTATAGAAGAAGAGGCCAATGAGGTACATCTTAAAGGAAAAATTCACAATCAAGTATCTCTCAAAAACAACCATCTACTTTAAGAGGTGGATTCAGAGGAAGGAAACCTTATTTCATAGGAGGATATACACAAAGAAGAAGAGAATTTATTGGATACACTAATAAATTTTTTAAATGCAATAAATTTTTAAGTCATAGGTTTTAAGAGTGTCTAGAAGAACCTCATGGTAGTAAAATTAAGACTAAAACTAGAAATAAAATATTCTAAGTAGAGGAATAAAGTGTGGGTTCTCCATCTCGCATAAAATAACTAAAAGTTTGTGAGTTCTTGCTAATGAGGAGGGTGTTGATAAAACCACCCAAGGAGAAAGAGCCTACCTAGAGAAAGACACTGTTAAAGACAACTTGCAAATATCAAGGTAAGTGTTGTAAATTGGTGACTGATTCAAGAAGTATTGATAACCTAGTGCTAGTAGAGATGATAAAAAATCTTGGTTTAAATAAAATGCCATAACCAACCCCCTATAAGGTCCCATGGTTTCAGAAATGGCAACAAGTTCTTGTGAATGAATAGTGTTGGGTATATTTACTAATTGGAGGATATAAATACAAGGTTCTATGTGACATACTACCAATGGATGTGTGCCATGTGCTCTTAGGGAGACCTTGAAAATATGATAGAAAGAATAATCATGATGGAAGGAAAAAACTTTACACTTTCGAGAAGGATGTCATAAATCACACACTGCTACCTCTAAAAGAAGAAGGAAATGGACAAGGGAATATTTTAAGTGTTATGGTGGTGAGTGAGAAGGAATTATTGAGTGTTATGAAAGAGGAAGAGCTAGGTTTTGGAGTGGTAATTAGATCATGGATTGTTATAAAATACACCAAGTTGAATGAGTTAACTCAAGAGATACAAAACATGTTGAAATAATTTGTTGATAGTGTGGTGGATGAACTACCCAATGAGTTGACACCTATTATGATTATTAGTTACCCTGTTTAATTTGTAAAATGTGAAATTTTCCCAATAAAGTTGCCTACAAGATGACCACTAAAGAGAATGTAGATATTAAGAATCAAATAAAAGATCACTTGGGAAAAGGATTGATCAAAAAGAGCCTTAGTGCATGTGTAGTACTAGTTATATTAGGGTCAAAAAAGGAGGTAGATTAGAGAATGTGCACTAACTCCAAAGTAATAAACAATACAAACATAAGGTATAAGTTCACTTTTCAAAAAATTGAATATTTAATAGACTATTTGAGTGGTTATAATTATTTCTCTAAGATTGATCTCAAGAGTGGTTATAATTATTTCTCTAAGATTGATCTCAAGAGTGGTTATCATCAGATAAGGATAAGGGAAGGAGATGAATGGAAGGTTGCTTTTAATACTAATGAAGTGTTATATTAATGGATTTTTATGTCATTTGATCTCACTAATTCCCTAAATATATTCATTAGAATTGTGAATGAAGTCTAAAAGGATTTTATTGGTAGGTTTGTTATTGTATATTTAGATGATATATTGATTTATAGCCAAACAAAATAAGAGCATCTTCAAAACTTCGAATGGTGATGCAAAATTTTCAAGAGTAGAGGTTATTGATTAACCTTAAGAAGTGTGTGTTTATGAACATAGAGCTAATGTGTTTTGGTTTTGGGATATCGCAAGGTGTTTTGAATATGGAAAAAGTCAAATTGAAATCCATAATTGATTGGCCAAATCCTAATATAGCCTATAAGGTAAGAATCTTCCATGGCTTAGCAAGATTTTATGGGAAGTTTATCAAAAAAATTAGAGGAATTTGTACGCCCATCAATGACACCATAGGAGGGGATAAAAAAATTGTGTAGACTGATCTTACTGAGAATAATGTTTAGTTTTTGAAGAAGATAATTATAGATCAACCTATGATAGTGATACTTGACTTCAATAAGGTTTTTAAAGTTGAGTGTGATGTATGTGGGGTGGCCATTGGATCTATCCTAAGTCAAGAAGGTAGACCTATATCATACTTAAGCAAGAAGTTAAATGAGGCCAAGAATAATTATTTTGCCTACGATCAATAATTTTATGCTATGGTTCAAACAATATGGAAAAGGAGAATTTATCTAATGCTAAAGTATTTTATCATATTCATAGATATTCATGCACTTTAGTTCATAAATAGTCATCCCAAACTCAATCAAAGTCATATGAAAGTTGGTGGAATATTTGTAAAACTTTATTTTTGTAATCAAGCACAAAAAGGGTCAAAGCAACAAGGTATCAAATTCTCTAAGTAGAAGGAATTTGTTCATAAAATAAATTTAGATTGAGATTGGAGGAATAGAGGCACTCAAAGAGTTGTATGAATTAATCTATATTTCTAAGAAATATATGAGGCTTGAAAGCATCTATCTACTAGAAATAGAGAGGCTTGAATGGAGTATATATATTATAGGATGGTATTTTATTTAAGGGAGTTCATATTTTTGTATCAAGGAGTTCTATGAGATATAATTTTAGCAAGGCAAAGAATTTTTGCCTTGAAAGACTTTGGTTAGGCTAAGTTATCATTATTATTGGCCTAGAATGCAAACATATGTAAGGAGATTTGTAGAAAGATGTCAATTATGTCAATATGCCAAAGGAAAGAGAACTAATGTAGGTATTTATCAGCCTTTACTAGTTCCAAATAGATCTTGGGACTCCATTATCACGGATTTTGTAATGGGGTTACCAAGAAATCAAAAAGGCCATGAATTCATTTTTATAGTAGTGGACATATTCTCAAATATGGCTCATTTCATACCATTAAAAATAACTATTGATGTTACTCATATGGATAATTTATTTTTCAAAGAGGTGGTTAGATTACATGGGATTCTAATGAGAATTATGTTAGATAGACACACTATAATTTTGGGTCACTTCTAGAGGACATTGTTGAATAAATTGGGAATAAACTTGAAATTTATTTCAGCCTACCACCCTTAGACTAATGGATAAATTGAGGTGGTAAATAGAATTTTGGGTAATATTTTGAGGTGTATAAAAATAGATAGTCTTAAAAAGTGGGATTTAATCTTACCACAATTAGAATTTGCCTATAATTATGCACCTAATAGAAGCACAAGAATGAGTTCATTTCAAGTTGTATATGGTATGAACCCAATATGAGTCTTTAAGTTAAGAGACCTAGGTAAGATGGAGAGAAGTGTTGAGGGAGAAGATTTTGTTATTGATATGTAAGAGGTGCATGAGAAATTTAAGAATAAATTGGATTTTAGTGTGTAAAATTTAAAAAATGTAGATATTAGGAGGAAAGATGTAAATTTAAAGTTCAGAAACATGGTGTTAGGTCATCTGAGGAATAAAAGGTTTCTAAAAGGTGAGTATAATAAACTGAAAATGAATAAGACCAACCCTTGTAAGGACATTAGTAAGTTCTCAAATAATTCATATGAGATAGAATTGCTTAGTTGTGTGTAAACATCTTACATATTTAATATTTTAGACTTGTATCCATTAAAATAATGGGATTATAGTGATCAACCATCTGGAAATGAAGAAAAAATAGTCTAAGAATAGGAAAATCAATTGCCATAAGCCAATAAAGATGAACTTAAATCCATCTTGGATAAGAAAATTAGTAAAATAACTAGAAGAAAGTAGTATTAAAAATAATTGGTGAAGTGAAAACATCATACTATAGAGGATGCCACTTACATGAATAAATTAGACAACATCAAGCATGAATGTACTCTTGAAGAGCTCATGAACAAGTGATCACGAGTCAAATTTTTTGTTCCTAAAGAGTATGATGCAAGAAAATCACCTATGAAGTATTTTGCATTAAATTTTGTGTCTTGGTACATGTTAGGAGGTCTAATAGTGTGTGGTTCATTATTTTTGGGTATTATATTTACATAAAATTTTAATTTGGGATCATTTTGCATTTTCTTGCCCATTTTTTAATTTAAATTTCTAGACTTAGAAAACTTATCTCTGGATCCATTTTGGTTTTGTTAATAATGTCTTTAAGTTTTGTCATGATGTTTAAATACTTATGAAATTTTTTATGGATTTATTAGGTTGGTACATCATGATTTTAATATTTTCATGCAATCTATAATGAATTCATAACCAACTCTACTGCCTCTCACATGTTAACTAGGGGTTAAGCAAGTTAGATTATCAAACCATGGTTTTTATGTATGATTCAAGTAGTTAGGGGTGTAAATATCATTAAAATATATTTTTTGATCATTGGAAGGGTTAATTTATCATGCAATAAAGATAATTTTGTTACTAATCAAACTGGACTATGTTTAAGAATAGGATTTTGTATACAAATTTGATGAATGCCAATAAAACTACAAATTTAGTTTGATGTTTTATGTTGGTAGAGAAATATTATATTATTATTTATAATTTAATAATTATCTATATTACCTTACATGTGTGGATTAATAATAATTTTGAAATTCAACTTTGATAATTTTGAATACAGTCATTTAATGTATAGCTAGATAGGTAATTTCTAATTCTAAGACTTTTTATGTAATTTTAAGAATTTATTTTAATACATAAAATTAAACCTTGATGGTATAGACATTATAATAGTGGTTATAGTCCTTAAAACATTAATTTTATTTTATAAACCTTAATTTCATTTTCTTAGTCCTGTGTAAAACCATGTCTAGGGTTTATGAGAAAAGTTAGGTTTGTGCACTCTAAAGAACTCTTCAAGAGTCCAAATTTTGCCTATAGCATATTATAATTTTAATAAAAATGGTTTAATATGTTTCATTTTATATTGTCATGTGTGGAGTGTTTTACATCAAAAACTCAGTCAGACTGGTTATGGAGACCTAATTAAGGCCTAATTATAGAAAGGTCTTGTGAAATAAATAGACTTCCATTGATAGTTCAAACATAAAATTTTGTGTGAAGATTTAAGGGCATAAAGGGTACTTATGAATAGTTTTATTTTGTATTTAACCCTTGGATATTGTTAAAAATCACAAAAAAATTCTAAAGAAGGGCTATAAGAAACTATGCCTTACATAATAAAATTGCATTTGGATTATGCAAACTCTCTTGCTCTGCATCATGTTTCTAAAAATATAGTCAAGTAAATACATAAATATTTTTTTCACTAACAATGGTGGTGATTATGTCATTAATTGTTTTGAGTGATTATTCACTTTAGAGGGGATTGAACTATAGTGTACAATTATATAGAGTCCTCAACAAAATGGTGTTATAGAGCATAAGAATAGGTCCTTGAAGGAAATGGTCAGTTGTATGCTTCACTTATAGTATTTTTTGCCTCACTATTAGGTTGAGGCCATTAATTATGCATGTTATATCTAGAACTGAGTTCCTCATAAAACATTAAAGGGAGTCACTTCCTTTAAAGCATGGAGTGGTCGGAAACCTGTAGTTAATAAATTTTGAGTGTTTGGATATCTTGTTATGCCATACATTCCTAAGAATATATATAAGGTATTGAAACCTTAGAAATAGACTTGCATCTTCATGGGATATCCTGAGCATGTTAATGGATACAAACTTCTCCATCCCATCACTCATGAGTTTCTCATTGAAATAAGTGTTCATTTTCCTCCACACTTGACACTTCTCCCTCTTCTTTAGATGCACTAGGATTAGATGAATTTTTTTATGATTTAGATATGCATAAATAGCTTCATGATGATACATATTCTTATTATACTTATTATGATGAGATTAGTGATGGCGACTCACCTCCTCCTTCTCCTAGACTATCTCTAAAGGTTAAAGAATCTCCTCTCGAATTTTTAAAATTTGGTCCTCTTTGGGATAAATAAACACTTCAAAGTTTTGGCCATTGGGTTGGAGATATATTAGACACTAGGTGAACACATTCATAGTTCCATAATATCCCATATGCATTCATTGAATTTTATTCTGATCTATAGTCATTTCATAAGGCATAAATCACTCCTAAGTAGGATATTATTATGGAAGAGGAGTACGATTCCTTAATGAGTAACAACACTTGGGATTTAATCCCTCTTCCTAAGGGAATAATTATTTTTTGATGTAGTTAGATTTATCAAAAAAATTGTATTATATGTGTCCATAGATAATTTCAAGTCACATTTGGTAGAAAAGGGTTTTTCTCAGGCACCTGACATTGACTATATCAAGATGTTTCCCTAATTTCCAAAATGAACTCAATCGAACTCACTCTTTTCATTACCATAACACATCATCGAGATGCTCATCAAATGGATGTGAAGAGTGTTTTTATTCACAATAGCATTAAAGAGGAAATATACATGGAAAAACCATAATTATTTATGTAAGATTATCCCTTAGTAAAAACTTCATAAATCTATCTATGGCCTCAAAAAAGCTCCTTGATCTTCTTATGCCAAGATATAATCCTTTTTTATTTCAATTGGGTTTGATATATGCCATTGTTATCAAAATGTCTATGTTTTATGGTAGGATGATTCAATTTTTACTATAGTTCTCTATGTAGATGACCTACTGATCATAGGGAGTTTTTCATCCACCATTTCAATAGTGAAAATTGCTTTGTCTAACAAGTTCTCAATGACTGACTTGGGTTTGTTACATTACTTTCGTAGGATTGAAATTTCTTAGTTTAACTATAAGATAACTATTATACAATATAATAATGATCTTCATTTACTTTCACCATTTAACATGGATAACTATAAGTTAGATCCAAATCACTTTCTATCTAGTTTGAGGCTTGAGGTTGATTTTTCTTCTCTTTTGGTTGATGGTACCTTGTATTGACAACTTGTTGGTAATCTCATCTATCTTATGCACACTATAATTGATATTTCATATGAAATGGGCATGGTATATATATTTATGTAGTAACCAAATTGGTTTCACCAGAAAGTAGCTAAGTAGATTCTCTAGTACATTTAGGGTAGTCATAATTTTAGGATTCATTATGCATCAGGAATTGACATTGACTCAATTGGGTATACAAATTTAGATTAGGTTAATGATATTAATAATTTTAAGTATACTTTAGGCTATAGTTTATAAATTTGTTCAAGACCAATTAGTTGGTTAAGAAGGAATTATAGTGTTATTGCTTATCTTAAACAAAGTTATAATACAAATGAGTTGTTAATGTTGTCACTGAGGCTATTTGGCTTAGGGTATTCTCACCAAGCTTAGTATCTGGTTTCAATGACCAATACTCATATTTATGAAAACCAAATAATAATCCAAATTTTTAGGAATTTATTCCTCCATTAATGGAGAAAGCATATCAATATTCAGATGCATTTCATTTGGGAGCTTATTCATGAGCAAGTCATATATCTTCACTACATTTAAACTACATATCAAATTATTGATATATTCACAAAACCCTTTAATGAAAGAAGTATCTTAATTTTTGAGATCTTCTTGGGGTTCAAGTAAATTCATAATCCTCCTTTGTTTGTATTATATATGTACTTGGGTACCTAATCATGCCTTATTTTTGAGACCCAATTCTACTACCCATCAAAGATATGCTTAAGGGGGGTGATAGTGTACGTTTTAATTCCATTTAATGGTTTTTACCTAAACATTATTTTTAGATTGTTTAGGTGTTATAATAGGTATTTTAAGACCACAAAAATAATTCTATCTCCCTAAAAATGAGGTGATTGAGTTTCACCTTCTAATATGACTACCTTATTAAACTTCACTATAATCATTAGTCATGCCTAAGGAATCCCCATCCTTACATTCAAGGTAATGACTTAGAGGATGGATCACTTACCTAGTGTGATGGGAATTATGTACAAGGTCCAAAAATAAAGTCACCACCATATGGATAACCAATGAATAATAACAATTCCTTCTTCATGCAAGTG
>JARHVA010003175.1:237500-267500 GCA_037957365.1 Torreya grandis
ACACTGATAATTATGAAAGGACATGGACTAAAAAGGAGAAATTGACAAATGCCTATGAACATAGTTGTTTTACTAGACCCTAGATGCATATCCATGAATGTGGTATATGTATCAAGAGATGTGTGAAATAAATTATAAATGGGAGGGCTTAAAAATGAATTTATGTTAGACTTATAATTGTTAGTACCAAAGCACATGAGTCTATCGTGCATTGATAAAAATCAAAATATTTTTATTCATGTCAGTTTCCACTAAAAAACACTAATATGACAAACTAAAATAATAATAAATAATGTTAGGACATATGGATGACTGAGAACAGATTGGCACAATTATAAGAGAAATGCCTTAACATGCATAAACAAATATCCACATAAGAGAAATTGAGAATATGATACATGGCCAAAAAATCACTAAATAAGAAGTAGACAATGAGGAGAAGTCACAAAACATAAAAATAGAAATACAAGGATATGAATTATAATCTATTCATACAAAAAGGAAAAAAACACAATATTTTAACCAACCCCTCAAAATAAGAGAGGAAAATATAGCCAAAGAGGGCAATCATGAGATTTTAAAAGTGGGAAATTATTGGGTAGAAGAAGTTAAAAATACACTATAATTATTAAGATAATATGAAGACCTATTTTTGTCAACATTCATTTAACTAAAATGAATAAAAAAAAAATTGGCACCATGAAAATAAAACTAAAAGAGGATGCAAAACCATTGTGTAAAAGACCTTCTAGATTAAATCCAAATGTTGAGACAAAGATGAAAATTGAGATTGATAAAATGTTAGTCAATAGCATAATAACCCTTGTCAAAGACATGAAATGGATAAGATCTATGGTTATCCAAAATAAGAAAACATGATAAATCCACATTTATGTAACTACAGGGAGTTGAATTAGGCATGCTTATATGATCTCTTCCTAGTACCATTTATAGATGAAATACTATAAAGTGTTGTAGGAAGAGATATCTATTCTCTCATTGATGGATTATCTAGGTACCATTAGGTAAAAATAACACTTGGATATTGACCAAATAACACATTTTCAATGGAATGGGGATATTTTATGTATAAATTATTGTCATTATGATAGACTAATTCTCCTTTTATTTTTAGTAGAATAATTTTGAATGAATTTAGAGATTTTCTCCATGAGTTTTTATAAGTACATCTAAATCATTGGATGGTGTATGGATTAGTAAAATATGATGTCCAAGTGTTTTCAATGTTTCAAAGATGTATGAAACTTAACATCTCACTCAAATTGAATTAGTGTAATTTCCCATACCATTTGGTTCTTTACTAGGACATATAATCTATAAAGAGGGATTGATGGTAGATACACTCAAAATAGAAATTATCATAAATATACCACCACCCATGATGTAAAAATTAAGTCAAAACAATATTAGGATATATAACATATCAAGATTGGTTTATAATAAATTATGTAGCCACTAGTGCACTGATATAATATTTATTGAAGAAATGGCGTAACCAACCTTTAAAATTATCAACAAAGTGTCAATAATATTTTGAAAAATTAAATAAAAAAATTATGGATGTATTTATATTATTATTCCTTGGTCCAAATATTCCATTTCACAGTCATGTAGATGCTTATAGGATAGTAATAAGGGTAGTGTTAGCATGAACCTTTGTAAATATAGATCATCCTATCTCTTTTGCAAGTAAGAAATTGAAAAAAGTAGAAAGAAAATAATTTAACATAGAATGAGAGTCATTGGTCATGGTGTATGTGGTGAAAAATTTTAGACATTACTTACTAGTAACCCAGTTCATATTCATTACTGATCATGAGCCACTCAAATATTTGATCAACAAATTAATTATCTAGCGAAGAATTTGTTGGTGGTTAATTCTATTTCAAGAATTAGAGTTTAAATTATGGTATAACCCTAAAAGATAAACAATAAACCTAATCATCTATCCCATATTAATATTTATGAGGACATAGGACTAGTTGATAATGAATTCCTTAAATCTCACATAATATGCATTGAGGGTATTCTAGAAGACATGGAAATTATTTCAAAATTAGTTTCCAATAGAGGGTTTATGGAAGAATATAGAAAAATAGAATGGAAAATATTAGTGATCCAATCATTCCCCTTTACACTAATTAAAGGAGTGTTGTATAAAAAAGGAAGAATTGTAGTGTTGTAGAGAATAACATTACCACATGAATGAGATAACATATTTATATAAGCCCATGATGGGGTAACAAGATGTCATAACTTAAGAGAAATTACTAGGAATAAAATAATACTTTTATGCCTTTGGTGTCCAACATTATTTAAATATGATAGAAATTATTACAATGTGAAAGAGTGGGAAGAATTACTTCAAGAGATAAAATGGCACTCCTTCTAGTACTATCACTAGTGCCATTTTAAAAATGGGTCATTGACTTCATTGGTCCCTTCAAACTTGTGACATAGAAATATAATGCCAAATTTATTATCATTGGAAAAAATACTTGACAATATGGGATAAATCAATACCCTCAAAAGAATGTATGGCTAAGACCACCACAAAGTTCCTATATGATAATTAATTGCATAATTAAGATTCCCATTAAGCATAACTAGTGATCAGTGCAAACATTTTTTAACAACACAATTATGGAATTATTTAAATGTTTTATGATCTAGCATAATAGGATTACTCCTTACCACCCAGAATAAAATGTGTTTATGGAATAAATTAACAGATTATTGGAGTGTGATATGGAGATTGGAGATTGGGATACTAAATACTAGAAATATTATGTAATTTCTACACCATGTATAAATTATTGACTAAATACTACCTTTTTTAGCTAGTATATGGTTTAGAAGTAGTAGTACCAATGGATTATATCTTTCCTAGTTTGATAATAGTGTTGACATTCATATTAAATGATAAATATTCCCTAAAAGAGAGATTGATAGAATTGGAAAAACTTGATGAAAAATGTTCCCAACAACTTAAAACTAAACCCAAGAGAAACGATGCCAAAAATTCTATCATGATATACATATTAAGATAAAGGAATTCCATGTCAAATATAAGGTATTACTCTACAACAACACACATTAATATTTAGGAAAGTTAATTATTATATGGTTTGTCCCATATATAATTGAGGACACACTATAATCTAGAATAATAAAACTAAAAATGCTTGCAGGTACATTAATAAAAGATTTTGTGAATTAATCAATATTTAAAATATACAATGTAGATAATTATAGTAAACTATAGTAAAGAATAAGTGACAGAAAATAATGGGTAGCATTATCCTCCTAGTTAGGCAAGTAGAGTGATAAAACTATAATACCTTATGTCAGATGTCTAAGTACCTAGTTTTTTTTAATCATGCTAACTACCAAATGGGTGAGTTGAATGAGGATACTATGATATCTTATACCAAATGCCTAAGTACCTAGTTCTTGATTGCATCTAAAACACCATAATGGGAAAAGTGGGAAAGTAGGAAAATTAAAAAATAGGAGATTGGGAAATGATGGAGAAAATGGAAAAAGATAAAAACCATTTTGAAAAAATATGGAAAAATATTAAACATTTTTTAAAAAATTGGAAAAAAAATATAAATAGTAGGAAATAATGAAAACTCCAAAGAATGAAAGAGATAGATAGATAAGAATATAGATAGGAGTAAAAGTTTTTGAGGAAATAATGTCAACACAATAGTAAATATTTGAAAACACAATAGTAAATATTTGAATCTAATAATGTATTTATGTTTTTCTCCATAGAGATATATATCAAGATTTATTTGAAATAAAAAACATAACTAAATATAAATGGGTTGTTGGCAGGACTATAAAAATAATGAAAAATAAAAATATGATGGCATAATAAGGATAAAGATAAAACAAAATTAAGGTTATAATGAAAATAAAGGTAATTAAGAAAAAAGTGGATGAAGTATGTAAAAGTAGATAAAATCAATAAATTATAAGAAATACACTGTTATAACTCCATTATTAATGGCCACATTGTGTCTGTTATAAAACAAGGATTTCACCTAATGAAATAATTACACAATCCTCTGATAATTAAACTCTACTCATATTTCACATGAATAAAAATACTATGCTATAGTTT
Source organism: Torreya grandis (assembly GCA_037957365.1). Lineage (NCBI taxonomy): Eukaryota > Viridiplantae > Streptophyta > Pinopsida > Cupressales > Taxaceae > Torreya > Torreya grandis. Next base: position 241,654 of record JARHVA010003175.1, read on the forward strand.
TATTTCGTATTTAAACATAAGATATGGAGGTGCCAAAATTATGGGTACAAAACAAATTAAGTAGCCAAAGTATAAGAAGCACCTAGTGAAATCGTAAATGTTAGATCTCTATAGTCTATCTTCCATATTTCCATTTTAGGTAACACATGCTAAAGATACAAAAAATAAATCCATTCACACTTGGAAAAGATTGATCATATAGCTATGAAACCTGAAATAAGGGTAATGATGTAGCATAACCGACAAACACAACAATTATTGTATATGGAAGAGTACAATATCCTCACAAGAAAAAAATTATACTGCTAGATATATTTCCCCTATTTTGGAGTAATGGTTAGTACCACAAAGGTATTATTTAGTCAAGAAAATGAATATGTTCTGTATTTGGATCAACCCTATCGTATTACACCATAATTCATCCATGTAGTGATTGAGTTGATCAATCAAGTGCATGACACTCTAAAATATGATGCTAATAAAAATGTTTGCACAAAATCAATGGCCAAGCTCCCAACTAAAAAAAAGAAAGATTTGGAACCACTGATTTAGGAATAAGAGGAGGAGACTACATCATTTATACTCAATTACTATAGTACTATAAAAAAATTGGGAGTAGAAAAAATGGAAATTATATATACTCCCTCATATTCTTTAAGGGAAAATATATCAAAAATTAGGGAGGGGACCTCTATAAATTCTAAAATAATAATTTTGAGAGAGGAAAAATGAGAACTATCTCCAACATCACCTTTGGAAATAAGACAATAATTATTGAAAATAAGTGGGTGGAAAATAAAAGGAAATTTTTCATCACAAATTAAACATAAATAGATTAAGAATAGAAATTTGGTATAAATAAAAGGCTTATAGGAAACACTTCTTACTTATTCAAAAATAGAGTCATCACAAGAAGGAAAATAATAAAAATACAAATACGTGAATAAATGGATACCACATTAATGTTTCTTGATAGAACACACTAATAGGTATGTGTATAAATAAAGGAGTCATACCTAATTGAGTAAAAATGTATAAGGATGAAAATACGGAAGTCTAACACAAAAACGTCTAAGAAATTGTAGATTATGTAGAGCTCAGTCTATTCACTTTAGATGATACACTAATAGGAATTGTTGGCTGTAAAAACTATCAAACACTTCAATGCATGCACCATAGTAAATAATATAATGGGACAAAGTACCTATTATATTAGTAGGCAAAGATACCTTTATTTAAAAGTATAACAAAAACACAAACCTAGCATATTTAAAAATATACATAAAAGTTTATTTGGGGGATTTTGAATGTATAGATAAATAAAATATGATATGAATAGTAGATAACAACCGAGAGGAAAAAGAAAAAAATTGAATAAGTGAGAAAATACATATTTCACATATATATCATATTCATTAACTCAAAATGAACATACTATCAACTAAAATATTTTATTATGAATACATTATAGATATCAATAACATGAATAAATGAATATAATAGCATTTATTTATGACTAAGAACAAGCACAAAGTCCTTCAAAAACTTACTTTTATTGATTTCTATAAAAACATAGTTATCTCTTTTTTTATTCTTTTTAAAATCTCTTTCCTTGCCAAATATTACCAAATTGACATCCCCTAGAGTAGCATGAATGTATTCTATTTATAGGAAATACAATCTTAAGACTTAAGAAACATATTCTAAAAGTGAAAATCATTGCACATTTCAAGGTGAACATTAACTTGTTGAAATTGTGTGTAAAACTATAAAAACCATCAAACCAAAACATAGCCTTTGACTTAAAAAGAAGGTCATGCCATAATGCGCCCCTTGATCTTCAAATCAAGGTGTTTCCACTATAAATTTCTCTTCATCTTCCTCCACATGTATTGTGAAGACTTATTTATGATTTATCTATTAATTTTTCTACATGTAATTAACAAATTTCTATAATGCCTCTTCATATTTATAATGATCTGGGCCATCAAAAAGTTGATATAAAACTTTGAACTCAACCTACAAATTTATTATTTGTTGGGGAATGTCTTGAAACTTCTTCAAATCCTTATCAAGTATTCAAAAGCATTTTAATATCACATGAATTTATAAATTGATTTGAAGTTGAAAGAATAAGCAAAGTCAGTGTCCTATTTTATTAATTTCTTAAATTATTCCTATATGACTTATACTAAAACCAATTTTAATTCATCTATAAGGAAAGACCATGGAAGTTTTTTAACTACTTATTTAATGTCACATGTAAGATTATTAGCCAAGGATCATGATTCTTTGAATTTTTTTAAATATCCTTTTATTATTTGGATGATAAATATAGTTGATCCCAAGAATTCAATTTGATCCACTCATATTTATTTGATTAGTACCCCTTCCATGACAAGGACATATTCATCAACCTTGGAAAGATCTCCCAACTTAGGTAACCACTAATTTAACTTATTAGGCTCAATCCTATAGATAGCTTCTTTTTTTAATCATATTTTATTTTTTCATTCATTAATGTATAAACTATTATGATCAAGGTTATTTACTTGTCTCCTTGTTTTAGAAGTTTATCTGTCCACTCCTCAATGGCTTCCCAAGTTTCCTATGTTATTGATCATTCTTAGATTTTTGGTATATAGTGTATAGTGTTTGATTTGAGGTCAACTTGGGCTAACCAATTTATGGATCATTGATGTAAGTTGATCTACTTTTTCCTTTAATTGACCCTTGGTTACCTTATCTTGATTTAATTTCTCAATCAAAGATCCAATAGCCATTTGTTCATCCTCATTTATCCCATCATGAGTATAATTTTTGAGGAGAACTCCTGAGATTTGGTAATTCCCCACTATGATTTAATCCTTAGATTTAACTGGGGTATGAACCATGATCTTAGGATACATTTCCCCTTATTCATATTTTATTATGTGAGAAATTATATTGGGTTTGTTGGAGGTTTGATGGGTTGGTGCAATGAGGTTATTTGAATCAATTTCCAATGGTGTAACTATCTTCTACCTCTTCCTTGTAACCTCATTTAACCATTTAAGTGCCTCTATCTTAATATATTGTTGTAATGATGAATAATCTTTTTAAACCTAAACCTCCTCTATCATATGTATAATTACTCAAGCTTTACCCATGGTAAGATAAATTTTATTTCTATTTGAGGAGGTGGTTGAACTTCTTCTTGTTCTACCACTTTTTGTGCATTTGGCTCTTTTTTGGGAAGACCAATGAGAGTTTCTCCATTTCAACAAAGAAATCATCTACTTATAGAAAAGATACCTCTTTCTCTAGGAGGGTATCAATCATCTTATTTGATGAAAATTGAGGAGGGACTTCATGTGGATCTATGTAAAGTATAAGATTTACTATGTTTGAATAAGAAACATCAAGGATCACCAAAGAGGGATATAATGTTACAAATTACAATGTTGTATTTTTATTGACCCCTATGAATGGATGACTCCTTCTGAAGTCTTGTTCAATATTTTTTATATGCAAAGTGTCCCTTTTCCACCAATTGACATCTTGATACTGAACTTTAGAGGCTTCTTTTTTGGCTAAGATGGAGGTTCTTATTCTTTTATCTCTTTAATGGTAATAGTATTTGTTTTGGAAATATAAGATGTTATCTGATCCTTTATTTTTTAATACTTTGTGGGCTCAATTGGATCTATTTTTTAATAAATATAAAGGGTGGAGGAAGTTCAATTATTTTTACATCTACCCATTGCTTTCAATCCATGTAAGGGTCCTCATAAGGATTCCTCAGGTCCGATCTTCCAAATATGTTGAGTCAGGTTGGTTTTAATCCACTATGGGAAGAAGAGTTATCTTAATTCCCTATTTTAATTAGTTAGTGTCTACCATCTCACCATCATCTTCAAATTCTAGGTCTTTAGGAAGATAGACTATGTTAAGCTTGATTACTTACTTTACTGTGAAGCAAGTTTAGTCAAGAAGCTTGACCTATCTTTCATCATTGCAATCCATCAATAAATCCTAATAATAAGGAACATGTCTTTATGTGGAGAGAAAAATATTATTTATCATCCCTTTAACACCAAAGGAGGGCCTATTTTTAAAGAGATGAAGAATGTCATGTGCCATATTTAATTTTATATATTTTACTTTATTTATCTTGGCAAAAGTGTATCTGCCAATGGTAATGGGAAATTGAGCCCTATCACACTTATGTTTAGTGACCAAAAAAATTATTAACCTCAATTAACTATTGTATTAACTCTATAATTGACCATTTTTCATTAATGTATCAAAGGATCATGTAAAAAGAAGACTAACACCCATAAACCCTAATTTAGGATAATTTTATAAATTGTATAAACCACCTCCCAGCTAGCTATCTATATGGTGGCAACAACTATGAATCATTGATTCTCAAAAATATAAATAACAAAGTGGAGATGGCATCATTGATTTTTTGGAAGTGTTTAACACTCTATTTTAATGTCAATTATTAGTAGTAATCATATATGTGAGAGGTATACATTAGGCCTATTATGGTCAACCCATTATAGAACCACCTTCACACAACTACATATAAATTAGGTAAGACATCATGTAGAATTTATGGGTGGTAACCAACTCTCATTATTTCTTGTGAATTGAGTTATTGATCAAATCATCCCTATTGATGTAATGCTTATTAGTATGTATGATTTAGATGTATTAGAACATCCACGCCTTGGAATCCTTTATTGTTACATTTCCTACCACTATATTGAGGAGAGTGATAATATAATATATTTCCAACTTAAAATCCTTGTAGGAGATCACCTTAGGGACTCTAGTTATGGATTCTTTAGATTTAGTAAGCCAATGCTTGTTTAGAGATCCAACAAAATCATCCATTTTCTCCTCATGGAACTTTTGACTTGTCTCTAGAGTAATTTCCATGAAAGCCTCATGGTCTAAAATCCTTAATATTTAATCAATATAATCATCGCAAAGTAGTAAGATGGTTTCTCCTTGGGGGTTTTAACCTTCATATTCTCTTTGTTATAGTGTCTTTCCATCATTATGACCAACTCTAGACACTACACAAAATTTAAAAAAGTGGCATCCTGAGGTATCGTGTTATCATAAATTCTTTGTGTCAAGTCATTTTTGAAATATGCATTCAATTTGTTGCAAATTTTTCCCATATCAACATGCCCTGGGTTTGTATTTATGACTTTATCTATGTTATAATCAATGTTTCAGGGAGGAGTAGATACTAGAATTGGTATTTTAACTCATCTACCTTATCCTTAAAACAATTATTCTTGAGTTTTAAATACATATTTTTTGCAAGATGAAAATGGAAGACTGGATAGCTTAGAAATAAGATCGATAAGGGTGGGAATATGAAGGTAATTGCTAGTAAGGAAAATCTGATATTGGGGTAAAAATTCTAGCAATTAGTCAAGGAATTTTGGTGTTAGTCTTTAATGGATTCTAATTAGTTAAGTCTAGCATCAAGGTTGAAGGACTATTAAGAATTTGGGGAACTCTGACATTAAGGTTGAAGGGTTATCAAGCATTCAGGGAACTCTAATGTCAGGGTGAAGGATTATCAAGAAATTAAGGAACTCTAGAATCGAGGTTGAAGGGATACCAATCATTCAAAGATGTAAATATGTCAAATAGGCATAAACATATCATGTGTCAGGAAAGGAGAGTCTAAAATAGGCAACAAATCTATAGGGTGCCAAATAAATCAACAAATCCAACCACAAAGATAGAATAGTGCAAATTAGTTTGTAGATTATAAATAATCGAGGAATAAGAGAAACAAAAAATATATCAAAGAGAAGAAATAAATCTAAAATAAAAACCATTATAAACAACTCCAAAACCTTAAGTGCTCTCACCATGATGGGGTCATGAAAATGTAGTGAAGAATCAACCCTAATCACTAAGAAATAATAAAAAAACAATCAAGGCTAGAATAAAATTGGACCAGAGATCCAAATTCAAATGTTAGAGTGAATAAAAAATAAAAATGGGAGGGCTCCATTAAAAATCATAGATCAAAAGACCCTTGCACACACAAATAATGGCCCTCACTAATGAGGGTTGGGTTAGACTATGAGGACTACATTTCAGTAATCAAAGTATGATGCCTACTTTATAGCCATCAAATCTCAACCCCTAATTTGAAATCAATAAATTTATATGCTTACTAAGTATCCCTTGGATCTTGAAGCCTACTCAACAAGTATATGAGTCTGACACCTGTTGAGTAGGTGTCTAACTCTAATATTTAACAAAAACTACCTGAATTTTAATTTGTCATTTTTGGGGATTTTTCTCCTCTAATTTGATATGCAAGAAAAATTTGAAATGGGTCTTCCAAATTTATTAATCCATAAAAATTTGGGGATAAAATTTGGATCTGACTAGGGACTTGTATTTCATAAATGTAAGGATGGACTCCACAATCTCTAGGTTTAATAGACTAGTTTGCCTTATCTATTAGGCCACAGAGTCTTGGTTGTCTATAAACAATTTATAAGAAAGAATAATATACCACAAACCAAAAAATGGAAACAAAGGGAAATAATCAAACACAACCAAAATCTTAATGATAACCTATATACATGACTAGTGGGGATGAGTTTCTACTACCTAAATAGTTCCAAATATTATGTGTTATAAGGAAGTGGGAGATGAGGGCCATCTAAGTAGGTGAAATAGTATGTGTTTCCACCATATAAGTTATGAATTTTTAATGGACCTTAACATAGAGAGTCAAAATTTCCATTACTTCCCTTGGGTTCATGCCTTTTATCCACATAAGGACATCATCACCATTATGAAAATCCCTCTAGCCAACCTTCTTGTAAAAAATTACACATACTTTATGTTGTTTCTCTATAATACTATTAATTTTTACATCCCTTTCCTCATATATCTTTTTTAATTATAAATCCTCTTATCTAATGAATCCCTAAAGCTTTGATCTTTGACTATCTTGGCTAACTAAATAGATGGTAATCATAATCAGATAGGTACAACAAAATCATTGACATAGATTAGATGAAATGGATAAATTCCAATAGCCCTCTTTGGAGTGATGTTATCATCTCGAATCATGTTGTATAACCTTAATTTGATTGTTTCTCATCCACAAATTTGCAAATAATCATGACTAGATTCTTCTTTCTTGATTTTTCTTGACCATAACCCTAAGGATAGTAATATAAGGAATGGAATAAATAAATCCCATAACCATAATAAAAACCAATGAGATTAGAAGATTAAAATTTAGAGGCATTATTAGTTAATATCTTATGAGGAACACCATACCTGACCAAGATATACTCCTTAATGAAATTTCACACTACTTTAAAAGTAGTTTGCTTGACTAGAATAGCCTCAACCCACTTGATGAAGTAATCTATCATAGTGAAGATATGGGTGTGACTAATGTTGTAATTATGATTTATTACACCTATGAAATCAAGACCACAATACTATAAAGGTTCCTTAATTACTGCCAATTTTAATGTTAGAGCTACAAGATTTTATCTTCTCATAAACTGTTGACAAGCTTCACATTTAGATACCTAATTCTAAGCATCCTTAAGGAGTGTATGAAAATAGTGATTTAAAGTGAACACATTTTGTGTTATGATGGGTGATGTGATGTGACCTCCACATGATTTTATATGAAAAGTTTCCAACATCTTTCATTGTTCCTTATCATCACACCTAAGGAATATGTCATCAACACCTCTTTTGAAAAGATTATTGTCCCATATGGTGTAATTCATAGATCTCATCCTTATTGTTATTTTTTCCTTAGAAATTAAACCTTAAATACACTTTACACATGTATGAAAGTAAGGTATTTTTGAGTTTCAATCATTTACAGTGCCAACAAAAAACTATAGGTATCTCTTCTTATGAATTCTACTCTTGAGATTCATTAGTGGTGTCATTAGGATTATTCATAGCAATTATCTGACACAAACCATGACCTTAGAGTATCATGGTGGGTTATATATCCACATAAAACTATTAAACATTTTTATCCATCCTCCTTATTTCAAACCAAGTTCTTATTGTGTTAATATGGATTTTGTGGTTGAATCTGACACCATGATAATAACATATGAATTTAAAATGTAATACCTAAATTATTTTATGGAATTTACAATCACGTAAGCATGTTTTTCAATTTATGATTACTTTATCTCATGATTTTTTAATCCATGGTTCATGAAGGCTATTAGTTACTCAACACCTTCATCATTTTTTATGTTAAAATTACAAATAGAGTATGATCCAATGCATAACAATAGATAATAAAATCTTTATTAAAATCAAGACATACTATAGTAGGCACTCTTAATATGGAATTATTTATTTATTAAAAATATTCCTTTCCTTCATTACTCCAGTTAAAATTATTCTTACCTCTCATCATATTAGTGACATGATTAGTAAGCTCTACAAAGTTAGGCACAAACCTCCTCAATAAAATTACCTTAACAAAAAGGGATTACATACCTTATTTTCTAGTGGGAATGGTGAGATTTTGAATGGAAATTAACCTCTTAGAATCAATCCTCATACCTTTTTTTGACATAATGTGTTTGATAATATTTCCTTCGATCTGTCTAAAAACATACTTCTTGGGGTTTAAGTAAATACCATGAGTTTGACATCTATCAAATACTCTTACAAGATGATCAATGATATTCACATATTTTAGAAAAAAGTATGAGATCATCCAATTAAAACACTATAATATTATTCTTAAGATCATGAAATGTCAAATCCATTTCCATTTTAAATGTATCTTTAGTGTTGATGAGGCCAAAAGGAATTCTCTTATAGGCAAAGATTTCCCAAGGTGTTTAAAATGTCATCTTATGTTGATATTCACTAAAACATCAACATAGTTATATACCAAGAGTCCATAAAGAAAAGAAATCATATCTAATCCTATAATGACTTGAATAATCTGATCCATAATAGGTAAAGGATCATTATCCTTTAGGGATACCTAATTTATATTCCTAAAATCAATGTGGATACAAATTTTGCCATTATTCTTATGAACCAGTATAAAATTAGAAACCCAAGTAGAGTTATGGATAGGGAAAATAATACATGCATCAAGCATGTTTTGTATTTCATAATTAATGGTTGAAGTAATATTTGGGTTGCAGTGCCTCCACTTCTAGTGATAAGGTGATGTATATAGTTTCAATAGAATGTTGTGTTTCATTTCTTTAAGCTTAAAGGGTTTTAAATCATCATATCTCCAAGCAAACCCATATTTATATATCTTAAATATATTTATGAACCTATCATTTTCCTCTTTAGAACAACACTTCTTGATCTTAACATATCTAGGTTCTTTGGAAGTGCCAATATTCACTTGTTTATATTTAGAAGAAACTAAAGATTGGTGTTAAATTTTCCCTTTTATGTACTTATCCTGCCTATCGAATAGATCCTCAATGGAAAATAAAACTTTCAATATTTTATTTACCTTTAGTTGATTTACCTTTTCATGTTATACAATATTTAGATTCTCATATCCTTTGGTTTCTTATGTGGAAGAGGTGTCATTATCTTGGTTCTCATCCTTTTGTGCATGTGATTCCTTATAATTAGAATTACTACCCTCAAAATACATATTCTTGAATTTGTCTAATTTTTCTCAAAAGGAAATTATTTGCTCATCATTATTGAAAACTTACAAATGGTTAGCATTATTAGGCATGCTTGGCATAAATATGATCTCAATGGTGCATTTATATTTTTTAAACTCAAGGGGAGGAATCATAAGTGATGTTGAAATGATAATTGCATCAACATTGATGTTGTATTCTATTGGAACATACACAATAGATAAGGAGTCAAACACCTTAATATAATCCCAAACTCTATTCATATAATGCCTTAATTGATCATTCTTTACTTATTATTAATTTATAGTATACCTCATGATAATATCACATACCCTTGTGCCTTCAGGTTTTAGATTCCCATTTATTTAGTTATATATAATACAATGAATCAAGGCTTGATATTATATGATGTTATTAGTGCATTAAAAATAAAATTTGAAGGAAAAATTAAAAACTTCCTTTCTCAATGAAAAAAAATATTCTCTCCATCACTAACTGATGGATAACTCCCATCAAATTTAAGAAGCCAGACATCATTAAAATTACTCTCCACTAATTTTGGCATATCTAGTTCTATTTTAGACATCATTATGTAGTTTCCAAAACATTCATCTTCATAAAGAATATTGACCTTTGGATATTCAAGTTTACATATAGTAAGTTTAGTCTTTTATTTAGGTTACAATTTATGCTTGATACCATTGACTTAAAAGTGGCATGAGATAATTCCATTTGGATTTCACTATCCAACTCCTTGAAAAAAATTTCCTAATAACATCATATCTAGCTAGAATGTTTATGAGGAGGATCATCGCTTTAATACTTTTCTAAAAGAATGAATCTAGAGAAAATTTTAAATCCTTGATCTAGATAACTAATAGAACTAGTTTATATCCATGTAAAAACATTGGCCAAAATATTCATACATGTAAGACCTAGAGCATGAGAAACCTTGGCTACCATGATGTTGTCTAAAGTTCTAGTATTAATAACAAAATTACTTAGCTTACAACCTTTTATTAAAAAGGATATGTATAATTGTTTTTTCTTACCAAAAGGATAAGTATATTTGTCCATGGTAGTATTTGAAGGTTTCATATTTGAGGGTGTAGCTAAGATCCCTTTGGATTTATATTTGTATTCATTTCTGAGGCCTCTTTTAATGAAATGATAAAGTTGATTCAATTGATCCAAATTTGATCTAAAATATTCAACCTTAAACATTTGAATCTTAGATTTATTTACATGGTATAATATGCCAAATGATGGAATGTGAAAATAAGACACGGTGTCAAGGCTTATAGGCATTGAATCCACATTATTTTTAAATTTATAATAGTCTTTTGACTTTACATATTATGAATGTGAGTTGAAATGGTAGATTTAACTTTTGGTTATTTTATCTTCATTTGAGGTGGTATAGGAGATCCTCTAGAAAGGATTGTATACATAAGAGACACATTAGGATCATCATTACTCATAACCTTCTCATTTTTGTTCACTTTATGAACCTCATTCTTCTTTTTGGAATCTTCCTTCAAGCTTTGAGATCTTATAAGCACCACATAAGAATGGCCATTCATTTATCTAGCTGCATCTTCATAGTCATCATATTAACACTCACGTTTAAAGAAAGTATTATTAGAATCACCACCATGTTATTCAATTTAATACTCCCAAAATCATGGGTCTTCAGTTTTAATTCCATCCTCATCATAAACATACACCTCATCTATTTCCAAAACTACAATTACTGAAGGAGCCCTAATACCAAACTTTGGTTAAGGAGCTAGTAATCTTGGTCAATTATTGTTGGGTAGATAATTACTTCTAGTTATCTCTTATTATGATGATGATAATTATCTTTGAGTCAAATACATTTTTAAAGTAACAATATCATTTTCTAGCTTTTGAATCCACTGATTAATGGACTCATTATTTAAAGTTTGACCCATAGATTTTGAAGAAATATTTTACATATTCACATAAATAACCATATCATTTTCATCTTGAGAATAAAACACTTCCACTTTCTCTAGATATAGAAATATATTTCTACTTAAGAGAAAACCAAATTCTAGTAGCTGAGTGTTGATAAAGAATTAGTTATCATTTTCCTTTATGGGTTTGTCTACCTAAGGAATTTTATTACCTGTTAAACTTGGAGACAAAGTCACACATGGGTTTGTGAGTCTCTTTTTTAATTTTAATCATTTGAGTGAGAAATGAATGCACATCCTCATCTATTTTAAAATGACCCTTGAACTTAGTCTTCATAGTGTTTCAATTGAAAATGGAAACTAAATAAAGCTAATAAAACTAAATAGTAGTTTCATTTATAAGATTTTCCAAAAATAGTCTTACTTATACATCTTCCTATTCCACTCCTAAAATCCCACATGTGACAATTAATGTAGAATTTTGTTCATCCAGGTGTTATTTCCCATCATCATAAAAATTAGGGAAGTTCTTACATAACCTCTAAGTAGCTCATGCAATTGTCCAAGAGCTATTGGTCTCATTATAATTCCCCATGACAACCATTTTTTTCTAAAATTATTTTTTGAGGTATAATAATTCTAAAAATAAATAGATATTGACTCACATGTTTACCTCCTTATTGTAACTTTTAATATTTTAGACTTTTGGGTAAGCTCATAGACTCATTGAATCTTATTTTATTTTCAGTATTCAATTGGAAACTAAGTCATTGTAGATCAAAAAAGGATCAGAGATTCCTTTGGATTTATTAGATCTAGTAAAATGTCTTTCCACCAAAATGAGAGAGAAAGTCAATCTTGTGAATATTTTTAGGTTGCATAGAAATCATAACTAAAAACTATTGGTTGTAAAAAGAGTTCAACACTTTAAAGCATGCATTGTATTCAATAGTATAATTCAACAAAGTCCCTTTTATATTTTTAGGTGAAGCTAAAATTATCTAAAAGTAAGAAAAAAACATAAACCTAGCATATTTAGAAATATAAATACTAAATTCTTGAGGATTTTGCATGTATAGAGAAATAAAATATTATAATAAGAGTAGACAAGAGATTATAGAAAAATTTAACTAAGAGGAAAAATAAAGAATGTGAATAAGAGAGTAAATGAAAATTTCACCTAAATATCACACTAATTAACTCAAAATAAATTTACTATCAACTAAGATATTTTATCATGAAGAGAGTAGATATATAAATAACATAAATAAATGAACACAAGAGCATTCATTCATGACTAAAAATAAACACAAAGTCTTGAAATAACTTTATTTTATTGATTTCTAAATAAACACAAAGTTGTTTCTTCCTTTATCTTATCCAAAATTTCTTTCCTTTCAAAATATTACCCAATTGATAACCCCTAGAGAGGAATGCAAACCTTATATTTATAGTAAATAAAATTACCAAGACTTAAGAGATAAATTATAAAAATAGAAATGATTACACATTTTAAGGTACACATTGACTTGTTCAAAATGCATGCAAAAACCTTAGAACCAAAATGTGTCCTTTAACATGTGAAGAAGTTCACCCCAAAATACACCCCTGAGATTAAAATCAAGGTCTCTCCACTAGCACCTAATCTTCTTCTTCCTCTTCATCGATCATGAACACCTCTTTCTACTTCATTTGTTGAGTTTTTTGCTTATCATGCCTCTTCAACTTTATCACGATCTATGCCATCATAATGTTGATATGAAAATTCAGACTCAACCTTAAAATTTATCATTTGTTGAGGAATGTCTTGAAAATTATTCAAATCCTTATCAATATTTTTGATACCACATGAATTTATGAATTGATCTAAAGCTAAAATAAAAAGTAGAGTTAGTTTCTTGTTGTATCAACTACCTAAATTCTTTGTGTATGACTTCTAATGAAACTAATTTTCCTTCATCTCCAAGGAATGAGCATGGAAGCTTTTTAATTAATTCTTGAATGGCATATTTAGGATCAACACCCAAGGATTATGACTCTTTTAATTTTTTCAAATACCATTCTATTATTTGGATCCTAAATATAGTTGCTCCCAAGAATTCAACATGATCCCCTTAGATTAATTCATTTATTACCCCTTCATTTACAAGGACACCTTCAATAGCCTTTGAAAGATCTCCTAGCTTGGGTAACCACTACTTTAACTTACTAATCTCATTCATGTAGATACCCTCTTTTTTTAAGGATACTGAATAAATTCATTCATTAATGTATAAACTATTGGAGTTGAGGATATTGACTTGTTTCCTTGTTCAAGGAGTTTTTATGACCACTCCTAAGTAGCTCTCCCCATGTTTCCTATCTTCCTAACTATTCTTATAGATTTTACATCTAGTGTATAATTTTGGAGCTAAGGTTGAACTGAGCTAGTTAGTTTATGAATCACTAATGTAATTTACTTTAATTTTTCCTTTAATTGGCCCTTATTTACCTTATCTAGATCAAATTTCTTGATCAAAGATCCATTAGTCATTTATGCATCTTATTTCATTCCCTCATGAGTATAATTTCCAATATGAACTCATGAAATTTAGTAACCCCTCATTATGAATTCATCCTTAAAATTATTTATGATAGGAATAAAAACCTCAACATACATTTCCCCTTATTCATCCTTGATGATATGAGAAACTATCTTGGGTTTATTTGTGAAAGTAAAAAATTTGCGACCCATACATGAACCTTTATCTTTTACACCATGTGACAAACCACATGTAACTCACTAACGACATAAACCATGTCCTCCAGTGGAATAATATGCCCCAAACCTAACAAATCATCCTAATCACATGCTAGGAATCTCCATGGGACCATAAAACATCACCATCCTACCACATCACCTTCATGCCACATCACCTACATGCCAAATCATCTACACACCCACATACCACATCACCCACATGCCATGTCACCATGAATAGTGATTGTGAATGGTACCCATGAATAGTGGATTCACACCCAATAATCTCCCACTTGAAGTCATATACACAAGACTTTAAAACACCTACATCTTTTATCAACCAGTCTCCATCCATCTATCATTATTGACAATGCCCACTACTACTCCATAACAAGCCAAGTATAAGTTTAACTAAAAAAATTCTCTATCATAACTAACTTTTTCAACATCTACTCCTTCATATAATAATTGTATCAACATGAAGTGACTCCCACTTCACCACATACCCATCCTTTTTCAACATTCTACCATGAACTACTCACTACTCCCACTACTTATAAGTATCTGATATAATTCACACCCTGTATTTTTTTAGGCTGTCATCTTTTAGATGGATAATATACACATGGAATCCATGTCTTCTCCTCCTTTCTCTAGGACACTCTATAAGACAACTCATAATATCATAAGAAGTGGGATATTTGAATTTATTAATTTCATGTCCATTGTGTATCTCTATCCTTGGTTTACTCCTTCATCCTATCATAATCACTAGATCCATCTCACCATTGATCATGTTTGGGATTTAACCAACATGCCATCTACACATAGGAGCAAACTCTGATAAACCTTAGATCTCCATGAAGGAATTCTTATACCACATCAACATGCCTTCTAGAACCTATACATTCTTCAATTTTGCAAACCAAAAACTCTTTGCCTCATCATCATAACCTCTTATCTACTCCATTTCTTCATGAGATCACCATGTAATAATGATACTTTCACATCTGACTTTTCCAATAGTAACAAGTGCACACTTCACTATTGATGGTAGTTATCAACATGAGAAGAAAACCATAGAAGTCAAAACATGACTGTTAAATATGTATCATACTCCTACCCACCATGATCAACATGATACTCATCCTTAGTTCTTGGGAAGTCATCATCCTACTCAATGCATCACTACACCTACCTAGTTGTTGGGCCCCAAAAATATAGTCAAGCTACATCCTAATTTACTACATGTCACACACATAGACTTCTAATTTCATAAAATCTCAAGTCTATTATTATTCTCCATCCATCCTAAACTACTTTAACAATAGGAGAGAATAACACATAGAATTCAACACCTAACATCTACATGTAACAAACCACTACCCACCATGCTCAACATAGTACCCATCCTTAGTTCTTGGGAAGTCATCATACTACTTCATGCATCAGTTCACCTACCAAGTTTTTAAGCCCCAAATATATATTCAAGCTATATCCTACTCTACTACATGACCTACACATATGAACTTATTCCATAGAACCTTCAGTCATATTTGTTCTTTTCCATCCATTGCTACAATAGGTATAGATTCAAGTTTCTAGTACCTCCTCCTCTACATCAAATTTTACCATCATCTCGACTCACATTGTTGTAGTAGGATAACAAAAATTGTATCTCTTCTCCAATTGAGAAAATCCATCTAAACCAATGTATTCTAACTTAATCCTCAAGCTATATGGTTGATTCTTAAATATGAATAGTGTTGGTGTTGATCTATTTGGTAAAGCGTCTTCTGCTTCTCCTCCATTTATCCATTTTCATCTTCATCTTACACAAAGGTAAATACCTATCATGCAATTTTTTTTGTTTCATATCTTGGCCTCTCCACCTATAGCTCCCACTTGCACAAACCAACCAAAAACCATGGCTCTGATACCACTTGCTATGGTAAACAAGGCTTAGGTACCAATAAGGCTCAAGTACCAATAGCTAAAGCTTAGCTCTAATACCACTTGTTAGGAAAAATAAACATTCCTACATGTTCGAGTAAATTTTTTGATAGAGTAGAGAAACAAGCTACAATAAAAATATAAACATGAGAGACAACCGATTACACAAGATATACATGGAAACCCTACAAAACTAGTTAAGTAAAAACCATGTGGCAAAGGTATAATATAAACTTCATATTTCCATCATCAACTTTATTCTACAAAAACTCCTTTTAGTAACTCCTTTAAAGTGCTAAGACCATTAGCACTTAGGTAAACCAATATTTCAACCAAGCCTTATAGGCCCCAACCTCTAACATCAAGATTCTAATCACTATAACATCTATAGGAGCTCCAAGATTCTACCTCTTTCTCCAAAGATCCTTAACATTCTTCTAATACACTTGGTGATTCATGTTATCTAAGCCTTATAGTCTCTAACCACCTAAACACGATGATGCTTATAACCCAAACATCTAGGTGGGTTAGGCTTACAAGACTTCAAAACTCAAACCTTATATAATGCAAGTTCAAACTTGAAAGGATCCAAGTGATCCACTAAATGGATAATCAAAATACAAAGAGGAGTAATGCATTTATATCATTTTACAACTTGAGAGAGAGAGATAGGGGAAAGAAAATAGTGGCCCAAATAAATTTGATCCACACATAAGTGGGATGTCATGTGATCTCCTTAAGGTTTATCACCATGTGCAAAAATATCTCCACTTGAGACAAGACCATGTTCCACCCCATGTGAATCCAAGAATTTCACCCCCACCACACATGTGAGGTTAATATATAATAGTGCATTATTGTCTTCTTCTTCTATGTCACCACACAAGTCTAAAAGGTGTTTCAATCACCTTTTGACTTTATTTACACATGTGAATCATGGGTCCCATCAAACATTTGACCCATGCATGACCCTTTGTATTTTTCACCATGTGACAACCTGTATATGACTCAATAAGGACAAAACCCATGTCCTCTAATGGATTAGTACACCCCACACCTATCACATCATCTTGATCACATCAAAGGACCCTCTATGGGTCCACACCACATCACCATCCTACCACATCACTTACATGCCACATAAACTACATGATAACTCATTTGCACACCCATATGCCATGTCACCATGAACACTGACTATGAATATTTCCCATGAATAGTGGCTTCACATCTAACATCAACTTTTATTTCTACTTGAGGAGGTGGTTGAGCTTATTCTTGTTATACCATATTTTATTATTTTAGATCCTTATTTTGTGATGATAGGTGGGAGTTCCCCCATTTTAGTAAAAATTCCTTGAATTTTACATGATATACCTCTTTCTCTAAGGTCTCAATTATCTCCTTTTATGCAACTTAACGAAGTATTTTTCATGTCTTTGTGGAAAGTGTAAGAATTTCTAACTTTGAAGAAGGATAATCAAGGATCACTGAAGAGGGATCTAATGCTAAAAATTGTAATGTTATATTTTTGATCAACCCTTATGAATGGATATTTCCTTATGAAGATTCATTCAATATTGTTGATATCCTAGGGGTCCCTTCATCACTAGTCAAATTATTGATCTTGAAATTTATAGGCCTCTTTTCCAATGGAGGTGGAGGTTCTTCTACTTTTATCAATTAAATGGTAAAATTATATGTCATGGCACTAGAAGATGTCACTTGATCCTTCCCTTCTTTCTAATTTATTTGCTCTAGTGGAGGTATCTTTGTAGATTTTAAGGGTAGAGGAAGATTTAAATTCATCATTTTATATATCTACCCCATTACTTTCAATGCATAGAAGTGTCTTCTTAAGTGCTCCTTATGTTTGATTTTATAAATATATTAATTCATGTGGATTCAATTCATTATAGGATAAGGTGTTGTCTTTATTCCATCTTAAAGTTAGTTTTTTTCTACCAACTCACTATCATTTTCAAAGTCCAAATCTTTTGGAATACCAACTATGTTGAAATCAATTACTTTATCTAGCATGAAGTGAGTTTGGTCAAGAATCCTAGCCTCTCTTGCATCATTATATTCCATCCATAAATACTCATAATAATTAACATGTCTATATATGGAACTCAAAATATTATAGGTCATCCCCTCAACATCAAAGGAAGGTCCTCTATGAAAGGGATGAAGAGTGACATGTTTCATATATGCTTCTATAGAATTTTATTTATGTAATGTGGCACAAGTGTATCTACCAATGGTCATGAGAAAGTGAGCCCCAATAGATTAATGTTTGGTGACCAAAAAACTTATGAACCTCCATTAACTATTGTATTAAATCCATAAATGCCCATTTTTTATCTATGTATTGAGGGAACATATAGGTAGTAGAGTCACACTTGTAAACCCTAATGTAGGAAAATGTGGTAAATTGTATAAACTACCACCAATCTGGCTATCTATGTGGTGGTGAAAATTTAGAAGCATTGATTATATGGATCCTTCTCAAACATTTGAATGATAAAGTAGAGAAAAACATCATTGACTCTGTAAAAGTGTATAATAATCTCCTTTAGTTTTAATTGGGGGTAATACTAATATATGTGAGAGGTAGACATTATGCCTACTATGGTCAACCTACTATATAACTACCTTCCCATAACTACATAAATTAGGTATGACACAGTGTAGAATTTGTGAATGGTAACCACCTCATATAATTAATTGTGAATTGAGTTATTGATCAACTCAACCCAGTTGATGTACCACTTGTTAACATATATGATTTTTATGTATTATAATATCCACTCCTAGCAATACCTTATTGTGGGATTTCCTACCATTATAATAAAGAGAGTGATAATATAATTGATTTATAACTTAAAATCCTAGTGAGAAATCACCTTAGTGACTCTGGCTATATATGCTTTAGATTTAAAAATATATTGCATGTTTAGATATATAACACAATCATCCCTATTAGACCCATATAATCACTAAGTTGTATCTTGAATAATTTACATGAAAGTCTCATGGTCTAGAATCCATACCATTATTTTTATATAATCATCCCCATGTCACAAGATGGTTTCTCCCTAGAGGGTTATGACCTCTCTATTCTCTCTATTATAGTGACTTGTTATCATCATGACAAATTTTAGACACTACACAAAATTTAATAAAATGGCAACCTGAGGCAACCCACTATCATAAATTATCTATGTCTGGTCATTTTTGAAATATGTGTTCACTCTATTCCAAAATTCAGCCATATCAACATGCCCTAGGTCTATATATGTGACCTAATTTATGTTAAAATCAATGTTAAAAGGATTAATAACACCCTAGAATTATTATTTCATCTCACATACCTTAACATTATTTTCCTTATTATTTGGTCTTTTATACATCTCATTCATTAGACAAAAACAAAATCCCAAAGAGCTTAGAAATGGGAGCATGAAGGGTAGAAACAAGAAGGTGATGGGTAGAAATCAAAATCTAGTATTTGGGTTAAAGGGTTTTTGAGTAATTAAGTAACTCTAATATTAGGATTAAAGGTTTTTCAAGTAATTAGGGAACTCTAGGGTCAAGGTTGCAGTGTTTTTGAGTAGTTGGGGAATTCTATAATTAGTGTTAAAGGGATGTTGAGTAGTCATAAAATTTTGGTGTCAAGGTTGAAGTAATATCAATTAGTTAGGTAGCTCCAACATATGGGTTGAAGGGTTGAAAATTAGTCAAGGAAATCCAACATTGAGTTTGAAGGGTTGTCAAGTAGTTAGGGAACTTCAACATTAGGTTCAAAGGGTTGCTGAGCAAATAGTGAACTCTAGAGTAAGAGATGGATGGTTGTCAAGTATGGGGATAAATTAGATGTGTTAAAAAATTAGAGTCTATAGTAGGAAATGAATACAAAAGGGTGACAATTAAATCAACAACTCTAACCCAAAAATTAAGTAAGTGTAATATAGGTCATAGATTTTGAATAAATAGGGAGTGAGAGGAGGAATGTAAATTAGTGGAGAGAAAAAATCATTTTTCAATAAAAACCTTTGAAATGACTCCACAACCCTAAGTTCTCTTACCATGATGAGAAAATGAAAACATAGTGAACAATAGACCCCAATCACTAAGAAATAAGTAAAAATGACTAAGGATGGAAGAAAATTGCATTAGATATCAAAAATTGAATGCTAAAGTGCATAAAAATTAAAAAGGGGAGGTCTTAATTAAATACTAGGGATCAAAAGACCCCTATTCATAAAGGTAACATCCTACATTAGTGAGAGTTAGGTTAGATTATCAGTACTACATTATAGTTGTTAGAGTCTAAAGGCTACTAGATAACCCTCAAATCTTGATGCCTACCCAACAAACATTAGAGTTTGTTGATTGCCAAGTAGATGTATAACTCTAAAAATTAACAAAAGATGTTTGTATTTCAATTTGTCAACTTTTTTGGAGTTTTCTCCTTGGATTGAACTTGCATGAAAATTTTGAAAGGGGTCTCCCAAATTTCTCAAGTCATTAAAATTTGGGGAAAATAGAAATCCATGCCCAATTACATGATATCATTATAAGAGTAAAATAGAAAAGTAGAGAGGCTCAGATACTTCATAGAAATAAAAACATCAAGTGTCAAAATAATTAGATGCAGTGAAACACAACTAAGTATTGAATTAGAAAAATAACTAGATGAGTAGAAAAAGTTATACAAAATTATAGATATAACTGCATATATGTTAGATAGATTCTAAAAACTAAGAAGGAAAAAACTAAATAGAAGAGAAAAAATGATTGGAAAAATAAAAATAAGATGAAAGGAAAAAAGGAAACATGCAAAAAATAAATAAGAATATATAAATGAAATGGATGATGAAGAAAAAGAGAAATAAGAGGAGAAAGATGAAGGAGGAGAAAAAAAAATTGACAAGTAGAAAAGAAGGAAAGAGGAGGATGAAATAAAAATAAAGGAAGAAAAAGAAAAGGCAGAATAAAAAGGAAAGGTGAAGGGAAAATAGGTTACGAACCCTTTTAAAAACTCTGTACAAACATGGAATACTAGTAAGGTATCATTATAAATTGCCATAAAAGCAACATGAACAATTCATAGTAGTATAGATACTCCTATAAACCTATTGAAAATGATAAAAATAGAGTTGATATGACAGAAATACATTACATCTATAATCATGGTGATGCTACATTTTCTTCAACCTTCTATAGGAGGAAAAATTATAGTATCCCTCAGGAAATTGATCCTAATAGAGAAAGAAATAGTTATATAAACTCTTATCTAGAGTGCTAGGTTAGATGATACAATGTGTAAACCTAGAACAAGTCATCAATTTTTTTTAAATGCGTTAACCACTACTAGACCTCAATATGATTTGGATATAAAAAAGACAATTAGAGTAAACTATTGAAAACTTCATAAATCATGAATGAGATATAGCTAATAAGATCTGAATCAAACCATAGGATAGAATAGAATATGAAGAAGAAATAATGGGTCCACAATTAGGAGAAAATCAGATTAAAAGAATGGAGAACAAGGAACAAGTGGAGAAACTATAAAAAGCACGAGGAGATATAGTCACTTACTTTTCTGATTCAATTAGTTGTTCCTTATGGATAAACGATAAAAATAATGAGTTAGAGGATATAAAGGGACAATAATTATTTATTCTAGCAATTTTGTTAATAACAAAATCCCCTCTAAGATATAATGGGCCAAATGGATAATTTTTCATGAATAATACAAGGTAAAAAACTCAACACATACTTATATGTGCAAAAATGGAAGGTTATGGGACCTTATTGAATACCCAAATGGATAAAATGGAGATTTATATCAAGTTTAATCAATCATACTTACACATACTAATATATTTACTAGCCCTAAAAGATGTAGTAATGGTGGCAAAAAAAATGTAGTGATAAAACCTAAGATTGTTAAGGCAAAGGCAATACCTTTGAACTGTGAAAAGTTTTCTAAAGAGATGATGAACAAGTATGAGATTTAAATACCCAAAAAGGTGGAATCTACATCATGAAATTTAATTTTGATAAGTCATTTTTTTTATATAAAGATAGATAGATAATTTTTGTACCTATCAAGAGATTCATAAATTGTCTCAAGGATGAGACATGACTATTGGTTTGTAGAGGTAGCTAGTTAGTTTTTATACTGTAACATTGTAATAGATTAGATACATCATATAAGAGTTGAAGTATAATATATAGTAAATTAAGAAATTATAGAGCATATTTATCTTTTTAATATCATAATAAAGAGTGGAAATAGAGTAAAGAGTGCAATGGTATAAAATATAGAGATCTATGGAAAATGTAATGGATATTTATATCATAATTATAAAACTAAATAGGAGTTATAGTAAGAATCATTATGTATTATGTAATAATTATTTTGAGTGATCACATTGACTTATTTGTTATTAATGAATAAGATAACTAATTCTAACTAATACTAACCTCTTCACCACATTAGTTCAACTAAAGCTAACCTAAACAACATAAACATTTGTAACTGATACTTCCAAATTTTATATAACAATAATCAAGATAATTTTTAGAATTAATGGGAGTATAAGAGTTTTTAAAAAC
Organism: Torreya grandis; assembly: GCA_037957365.1. NCBI lineage: Eukaryota > Viridiplantae > Streptophyta > Pinopsida > Cupressales > Taxaceae > Torreya > Torreya grandis. The sequence continues at coordinate 264,579 of JARHVA010003175.1, forward strand.
TACTAAAATGGAAGTTATACCTTGAAATTATTTTATAAAAATCTATCTATCATGGGATTTCATCAAGGTTCTCTTAGAAATATTTCCTAAATTGGTAAGTATGGGAACCTCTTGTCTTGGTATTATTTAGGATCATTTTTACTAACATTACTATTATTCATACTAATAGTATATAAATTATCAACCTCATAAGTAAAATAATGAATCCTAGCATTATCTTTAACATATAATTAAGCCCCGTGATCATAATCATATCATGATTTTCATTCACAAAAATATATTGAGATCCATTAACATTCACAACATTATCATCATTTTCATTCAAAGAAGAAAAATTATAATTTTCCAAAGGAACACCAATCACATAACAACCTGAAAATAACTAGGTCAGAAGGAAAATGGGCATGGTTAAAAAATGGAAAAAATATGCTTTGAAATTCATATGCCATGTCACAAATAGACAGACAATTCCCACCAAGAGTAATTAAAAATGGTAATTTGGAATTTTATAGGTTTCCCTTGGATTAAGTAAACTTAAATTTTTGCACCATGAAACACATTTCTAGAAAAAACATGATCTAGGTTTAACCAAAGGAATATCTACAACTTTTATGGCCTCTTGATTAATTTTTACAATCATTAAAACTAGAATATTAGATATAAATAATTTAGGTCAAACAAATTGTAATCAAACATATAAAAATTGCATCATAAAATCATGTTATGTTTTTAATAGTTTTTTAAAAATGGATTAACCTATGGTTTCGATCAAGAAAACCAAGAAAAATAACATCAAGGTTTCAAATATTAAACACTATAATAAAATTAAGTATAGTAAAATTAAAATTCAATAGATTATAAGGTAATATATATCTTTATGAGGCTCACACAGTATGGTTTTACCACAATGTAAAATAAAAAATGAATTTCATTTAATTAAGCATGTCCTGAATATGTATAAATACAATAAATATAACTAGAAATGCCTAATTAATATTCTAAATCAATCAAAAGGGAAAATAAATAGCTTGTTTAGAGGTATATATTGAATAAATTGATGTCACATAATTATTTCATGTATATTATTAGGATCTAGTGTTAGGAGAATTGGGGGGCTTCTAACAACTTTTGGGATCACTAGGGGCACTTCTACCATGTGCTAGACAACTCCAAAATTAATTTACAATTTCAATTATCTACTTTTGATCTTCATTTCCTCACTAAAATCTATGTGATATGACTCACATTTACTTTCAATACATTATTTTTATTTACCTATAATTAATCCAATGTACTTGTGATATATGAAGACTTAAGGAGAATAAATTTATGTATGGGCATGTGTTAGATAATCCATTGATTTATCTAGTTCCTAAATATGGGAAGCATGGTTTTTAAAAAATTAATAAATTTCATAAAGGAAGTAAATTTAAAAATGGAACTAACATAACAAAGATAAACTCTTAATTTGTGTGACAAAATTGATTCATAGTAAAATGATCACTTCATAAAGTGATAAATACTTTAATGAGTGATTGATATTTCTTGTGTGTTTATGATTTATTTATGAGTGATAAATATATAATATGAGGACTGTTAGTGTCTCAATGAAATAAAACACAGCATTTATAGACAATTTAATTCAAGTTAGGAATTTATCGGCACACGAACTAAACTTTAATGGCTAGAAGAAAAATATGGAATAAATGGGACAATTATACCCTAACATATCACTTGGACTAAAAAGGGACAATAAGTATCAGAGGTAATTTTAACAAGTGTTTGGATTGTCATGGATATTTTATAATAAATCCTAATAAGTATGAAATTCAAGATGAAAAGGTTTGTGAAGTTAAGAAGAAGACCTAGAGAACCATCAAAAGTTGACAAACATACAATTAACTATAAGGCTTAATCAATAATAAATAAGAATAAAATTACGATAAAAAAATGCGAAATAACATTTAAAAAATGTCTTAAAGACATTTTTAAATGTCTATAAATACTCTAAATTATTTAACCTAAAAACCATTTTTCAATATTTATTATTTACTAACACTTAAACAAATACATATACATATTTAAAATATGTAATTTTACTTTGTTGAGTGTAAACACCCAAATATATAAATTATCTAGACTAAAATTTGAGTCCTAGACTTGGTAGAATGAATAGCCTTCAATCCTTGACATCAAGCTAAAGAATTTTAATTATATATACATCTGAAACATATTACTTTATAAAAATTATAAATACAATAAACCCGTTAATAGGTCCCAATAAAATAATATTTGACCTTAATATTTAGAGACTTATCATAATTATTTAGTATGTTTAAACAACACTTTTTTCCCCCTTAAACATTACCCTATAGTTACTATATTCATCATGTAAATTTTGGACTATTTTAAAAAAAAAAGTGAATCCATTTTAGCTAGATTTTCTGAACTATAAGTCTCAACATATAATTTTATAAATTTTAAAATTTTTAATAGAAAACAATAAAAATATATTAAAAATTAAAAGTAATTAATATTATTTCATGGGGTGAATGGTTTGGCATTTAAATCAATTTGAGAGTATAATCATAAAATAACATATCATACATATTATCAACTCCAATTTAACTTAAAATGTCATGATAAAGGACAAGTTATAACTTTTAATCCCTATCCATATCTCAGTTATAAACTAAAAAAAAACATTGCATTACTTTTAGTTTTACTTGTATGGTTTATTTGTAATGCAATACTAAATAATATTCATTTGGATTCATCTGCATCAAATTCTTATTATTTAACATTTTTGATCCTAATATTAGATCCATGTTTAGGGATGTAATGATTGAATCAAGAGTGATGATTTTACACTTAAATAAGTTCCATATATGAACATTTTTAAAACCTTCCCAAAAAATATTC